>VZTI01002169.1:45824-170750 GCA_013397865.1 Struthidea cinerea | reverse complement strand
CTGCGCGCTGCTCCGCGCCGCCGCCGACACCAGCACCGGCCGGGTAGGTCCGCGAGCGGGGCCGGGCGGGGCCGCGGCTGCCCCCGGCGTCCCGGGGCCGCGATGTGCGCTGGGTGTCCCGGGGTGGGCCGGAAAGCCGGGAGGGCAGCGGTTCCTCCGCCTCCTCCGCCAGAAGCCTTCCATCATCTCCCGCAGGGCCGGGCTGAGGTCGGTTGTGTAGGCACAGCTCCTCCGGCCGCGCCTCGGCAAGTTGGGGACCGGCCGGAGAAGCAGCCGTGCCCCTCCTGTGTGATCATGAGCCTCAGTCTCCGGGAGGAGCTTCTCGGAGTGTCCGGGTGGCCATCGTGTGGTGCCCCTTCCCCGCTGCCCCCTCCGAGTGCGGCCGGGAGGGAAGGGGGATACGCGAGGGCAGCCCCACTGCGAGCTGTTTTGGTTACTGTGCTCTGCCCTCGCTGCTCAAGGGCAGCTAATGTAGAACCGAATGAAGTATCCCAGCATCGCTGTGCTTGTCAGAGGCCAAGGCAGGGGTAGCAAATGGTCTTGGAGCAGTTTTGCAGCTTGGCTTTGTCTGCAGCTATTGGTAATGTCCGTGTTTAGTAGCACTGTGTATGCCCGCCCTTGGTGAACTTCGGCGTGCCCAGCCCAGGCTCTCGTGTCGCTTCTCCACCCCACCTGGAGCACTGCCTCTGGCTCTGGGGCTCCCAGCACGAGCCCAACAAGGAGCTGCTGGCACAAGGCCACAGGAGGCCACAGAGATGCTCTGAGGGCTGCCGCTCCACTGCTCTGAGCCAGGCCAGGAGAGCTGGGGGTGCTCACCTGGAGTAGTCTCCGGGGAGACCTCAGAGCCCCTTCCAGTGCCTAAAGAGGCTCCAGGAGAGCTGGAGAGGGACTGGGGACAAGGGATGGAGGGACAGGACAAGGGGGAATGGCTTCCCACTGCCAGAGGGCAGGGTGAGATGGGATATTGGGAAGGAATGTGAGGGTGGTGAGGCCCTGGCACAGGGTGCCCAGAGAAGCTGTGGCTGCCCTGGATCCCTGGAAGTGTCCAAGGCCAGGTTGGACAGGGGCTTGGAGCAACCAAGTAGACCATAGTGGAAGGTGTCCCTGCTCATGGCAGGGGAGTGGAATGAAATGGGCTTCCAATGCTTCTATGATTCTTTCTCCTGCTTTGGAAGCAAGTCCTTTCTCTCTCCCTGATGGCTTCTGGCGTTTTCTTGTTGCCACAAAGAAACAGGGATTGTTCTTCCACTTGCGCTTCTCCTGACTTGAGCCCCTTTCCTGCTGCTGTGTTGTGTTAAGGGAGAACAAACCTCTTCTCTCCCCCTTCCCAGAGTGATCATGCTGTCAGTGGGAGAACAGTGCATGCAGATGATTTATCAGTGCTTATGTGGTGAGGACTGTCCTGTGGGTCAGATGGATTGGGGAAAAGCTTATGAGATATATGTTGGTCTCATAATAATCCTGGTCTAAGTATCCAGTCAACCAGAAGAACGAAGAACTAGGGGGTGTGCATGAAAAGTTATGGGGAAAAGTTTATGAAAACAAGTTTTTATTCTATTATTATTATTATTATTATTATTATTATTATTATTATTATTACTTAATATTCTGGTTTCTCCCCATATCAAAGTGAGGAAGGGCAAGACAGGAGAGGAAAAAAAATCCTGAATTAATGTGTGTTTTTGAAAATGCTGTCCTTAGCATTTTGACAAGTTTGATACATGGTTTTATCTAAGGCTGTGTTTTAGGGTGGAGGCAGGGAAAAGGGACAGAACTCCTTGAGGAGAGTTGACTGTTTTCCTGTTCCGACAGTATGCTGGTATTAGCTGTTGGTAGAGGAAACACCCACCTAATCAGAGTCTTCAAACTTTCTGAGTGTGGGGTTTTTTGTTGTTTATTTGTTTGTTTTGGTTCATTTGAATTTTTTTAGAATTACTCCTGTGCTTATTGCAAGTGCAAAGCTGAACTTGTGTTTTCAGGGATTTCTCAGGGCTGTTAAGCTGTTTTCTTGGAATGCTGGTCCAGAGACAGCAGTGGGTGGTGGGCAGTGGGCTCTTGGGAGCTTGCTGCTGTGGGGACTGAGGAGTCTCATGATGGCAAGGGGACAGGGAGCACAGGAAGTGCCTGGAATAAGGACAGAGCTTCTTGGGCATTTCTGGTGCTCCAAAGACCTAAGTCTGCCCCAGTTGCTCAGTAGGGATGATGTTCATTTTTAATTGGCAGGTCTGCCTTGTCCCATCAGGAAAGGTGATATTAAGCTGGGTCTTCAGCCCTTCCTAGGAATCAGCTGATACTACCAACCCTAACTGAAAAAAAGAGAGATGGCTGAATTTTTTGGGCTAGTTTGTCACTTTTTCTTTTGAGGAAATGTTCTGAACTGTTATGTTGAAAACTTACTGTGGCATCTTACCATCTGTTTCTTTCTTTTTCAGGGTTGGTTAAAAACTTATGGCTACTTACTTCCATCTGACAGCCAAATGTCTGCCTTGCAGTCGGGAAAAGCCGTGCAGTCTGCAGTTGCCACTATGCAACAGTTTTATGGAATCCCAGTAACAGGAGTTTTGGACCAGACAACTATTGAGTAAGTTTAATATAGGCTACTTTTGTCTTTGTCTTTCTTAATGCATTGTCATATTTCCTGGGTAATTATTCCAGGTGCAAGAAGTCATCGAAAGGGATAGATTTGCCTGACTGACTATACCAGATAAGTCTTGATTATTAGAAGGCGTCTCTAACAAAAACATGTGGACAATTCCACTTTTTTTTTTGCCAATAGTATTTTTTGTGAGGGTGAGGAGAAGCTCTTGTTACTGTCGTTCTTTGAACACAGATCCCCATTGCTGGTGCACAATCAAAGTGTGAATCCTGTGAGCTTCTGAAAGTGGAGGACATCAAAGGTTTCATTTATTTCCATCTCTGTCTGAATTTAGGTTAAAATTCTGGCTCCAGAAATGGCTTTTAATCTACTTCTTAATTAATTGGATTTGTGTATCTCCATAGATCCTATTTATGGAGATCCACCGTTTGAACTGAAGTGAGTAATTGTAGTCTGATGACTGATGAGTCAGGGCTACTTAGCTGCCCATAGTTGCCATTTGTTGGACATTAGGTGTTCTCTGCTGTATGTTGACCATGTGTTGTTGTTTGTGATCAGAGTTCTGGCAGCTCAGAAGCATTGGTGTAAATCACCAGGACTTTGTTCTTTAGTCTTCTCTTCGATGTGGGCTGCAAAGGGTGGTGTGGAAATGGCTCCTTGGCTGGTTGCCTGGGTGTCGTGTAGTGGCTGGATCCATCTGCTGTTGGTCTGGGGAGCATCTGCTGACTAAAGCAGAATGCAGAGGAGGTTTTCCTAAGGCTTTATGGGGGAAAAAGCACCTCATGGTGAGCCAAAAGAGAAAGCCCAGTGGAACTTGCTTAGGCCCTGCCTAGTTGTCCCTTCCCCTTGCTACATTGGCAGACCTTTTCAGAGCATGCTCTGCCGGGTTCTTCATCTCTCCTCTTAGGGCACACTGCTGGCAAAAGGGACACGGTAGTACAAAAGAAAGGGCCAGAAAGTAATCAAATAATGTAAAGAACAAAGGGGTTTGGGTTTATGCCTTCCAGACTTCAAGAAGAGGGAGAAACAGAAGAAATTAGTGAATTGGACTGGAGGGGATCATCCTGGGCTGGGACTACCTCTCCAGTGAACATAACGTTCCCTCCTTTAGCTCACAGGAAGAGCTCCTTGTTCTCCATTGAGGGACAGAGAAAATCCTATTTGCTTTTCAAATTCATTGAAAACAAAAGGCTTTTTAAAGGTGGGAATTTTCCATCTGAGATCTCTTTGCCATTAATAACATGGTTTGTAGGTGAATGCCAAAGCAGAGCCATCGAGCAAGGCTCTGTGTGTGCAGTTGGGTCTGTAGAAGCTTGGATTTGGGATGCTGATGATTTGGAAGGGGATGGGGAAAGAAGGGGCTGTGATATTGGGGTGCTAGTTTGGAAAGTTAAGGACGTGCTTCTGCTGCCTTGTGGGTGACAGGGGAAAGGAGCAAACTGCGTGTGGGAGTACCTGCTTTAGTAAGTAAAAGTTTTTCTGAAGGAAAGGAAGGTGTTGCCCACATTTTAGTGAGTTTGTATTTATGGGCAGGGGTTGATCAGTGCATGAACACCCAAAGGCTGATGAGTGAAAAACCCGGACGGTTCCCTCTTCTGAAACTCAAGTCTCCGAAAGCTTGAGACCTCAGCTGCAACCAAACTCTGGTGTGTTTTGGGGGCATGTTGGGTTGCCTCCATCTGTCCTGAGTCAGTGGGTCCATATGTTGTATGGCAGGGTGGAATTTGCCTAGAAATTGCATGAATGGAAAAAGAGGTCCAGATTGCTGTTAGCTGTGAGCCTGTTGTTTGAGCTGGAGGGGCATCTGCCTGGGCCGTGTTGGGCTGTCACTTCCTCAGACCTGGTTGTGGGAGCTGAACAGAAGGAAAAGAGCTGGCAAAGCAGGCTGCCTCCAAGGGCTCTGAATTACTCAAGCATTTACTAAGCTGTTGTTTCAGTCTCTGGTAAGAGTTTTGAGACTTCAGTTAGGAATTTTTATGTTACGTCTATCAGTGTCATAAGTTCTGTCTCTTTAAAGTGACTGTAAGAATCAGAGTTGTGCAAAGTTATTATTTTCTGTGGTTTCTTTGTTAGGCAACAAATTCTGCATATTCTGCGTATTCTATTTGCACTTATTATGGAAGCCTAAAGTTTCTCATCTCCTTTCCCACATGCCCTCAAATCCTGAGCTTGTTTTTTCCTCCAAGATTGGTACCCGAGCATGTGGAAGCCACCATGCAGGTGCTGCTAGTGGGAGATGGAAAGAAACACCATCGCTGGTGATGCTTTTTGGTACCCCAAAGGAAAGTTGGGTGGGGGTCCATTCAGCAGAGGGTCTGTCTTGAGGCTATGTAGTTTCCTGTAAAGAGAGCCGGGAGAGTATATAAAACAACCTCCTCAGACCCTGCAACTGATGGTGCCTCAGCAAATTTTGTGTCTGCCTGCAGCTGATGAGCTGAACTGTGGTTTTGCTGAGCAGCTGGGCAAGGATAAAGTCCTGGAGCATGCTGGAGAGAAGGCACACTAGTGCTGAACGGAAGTGGTGATTTGTTTTTGTCATGGTCAATCACATGGCCTTGGAGGGAACCAAGAAATGATCTTACTTGTATTGGAGGTGTCTTGTGCTTTGTCTTGAGCCTGTTGTGCAGGACTCTCACCTTGGGGTGCACCAGAGCTGTTTAAAGATACCACTCCCACCAGCTCAAGAGTAGGGGATTGAGAGTGACAGCTTCCTCTCATTAGGAGAGTCTTGTGAAGGGCTTGGAGCCTGAGCTGGGGAAAGCAGCTGTGTCTGGACAAGAACTGGATGTCACTGCTTTTGGAAATTGCCTGTTTTCTGATGCCGAGCAGCTGGAGGAATGCAATAGTCTGTGCCTCAAGAGTGCCAAGTATAAATTTTGATGATCCAGTGTTCCCATTTAAAAAAATAAGGAGGGGGGGAAGCAACCATAAGTATCTGAATCTTGCTTCAAGTAATTGTCTTTTGTTGTTTCTGATGTGATGATTTCCCCTGGAACACAGAGAGGGTTATCCAAACTGCTCAGTAGAGAATGACTGTCATAAAGCTCAGCTACAGATGATTAACAGCAGCAAGCTACAGCTTTGTGGATATTTTGCCACAGACCTGCCCTGCTGAGAGGAGGAGAGATGGCTGGATTTGTACCCTGGTCCATGTGATCAGACCAGGGCCCATATGTCTGGGAAGTAAGTTGAATCAGGGAACTGATCCAGATAAACATTCTCAGCTTGACATCAGCTCAGGCCATCGGCAGCTCGGGTACTGCTGAGCTCCAACCAGGTAGCTGGGCTCTGTTACTTGGCTTTCGACAGGCAGTAGCTGAGCTCTGCACAAACAGTGGTAGAATATGGGGGTTCAGACAGGCCTAAGTGAAATGGGGTTGGGAGAGGAGTTAGGGGCCATGGGCAGCATGAGTCTCTCAGCAGCTCTACCTTGGAAGCTTTGGCTTAAGAAGTCCTTGAAGCCTCAGGTGTCGGTATTGCAGCTTCCTCTGGAACAGCCCCATGTCCTGTGCCTGTACCTGGAGCTGGCAAAGGGGCAGGGAATTTGACTGTCGGAGGGAATTCACTTTCTGTGGGGTCTCTGTGCAGCTCTGGCTTTGATAACAGGGGACTGAGCTGTGTGGGGGTGAATTTCTGTGGCCAGCTGGGCATAGGGCAAATGTTGGGAACTCGGTAAGGTGTTCTTACAGGAAACAGATGCTAAGGTGTGAAGTCCTGATGGTGTGTCAGCATTGCCCTGGACAGCCCCAGTGGCTTCTCTACACATGTAGGCTGGTTTGGTAGTACTGCTCTGTTAATTTTTTGTCTTCTAGATGATACTAGTAAGGATAAAACAGAAGGTTTTTTTCTGACTGTAGTCAGGGCCTGATGATGGGGATGTTCAGACTACTGGAGTTCCCAGGAAGCTCAAGAGGTGAAAACCTGATTCACGCTATGGCTTGTGTAAGGTTATAATAAAAACATTGTGTAATAACGTGAATTAATAATTAAAAAAAAAAAACCTGAAAACTCAGGAAATATCTGGGAGAATACAGGTGACAGTAAGTGTGAGGTCTCTCTAGGAAAGTGCTAGAAGCAATGCAGAAGAGCACAAATAAAGGACGCTTGGAAAAACACAGTGTGTTCAGGTTGAATTGATATTTCTAAAAGCAAATCTTAGATGTACTGCTTTTCTTTGAAAATGGCAGCAGTTGTGTGGGCAAGACAGATCCAATTTCCACAGGTTGCCTGGATTTCTGAAAGATGTACAGTGCTGATAAATGTGAGGTGATGTAAGTGGGGAAGATCTGTGCAGCCTTTATATACACAGCTTGGGTTCTTGTCAGGTAGAGTGCCATGTGTATAACAACTCTCATTTGCTCTGTTCTTGGTGGGAAGACGACAGATGACTGCGCTGAAATTTATAAGCAAGCAGAGTTACATATAGGAAGTGGAATCAGGAAAGGGCTGTGTGGCTGCCTGGATTGGGAGCAGGTGTGCGTGTTCTGAAAGAATGTTCTGGTGAGGCACAGTGTTTGTTTGGCTGGCTGGTTTAAATTTAAAAGATGTCCTGGCAAAAAGTCTTGTAAACCATCTACTGGTGATGGTGATCTCCTGAAGATCTGGGGCTAATGTTTTTTGGTGAATAAGATGTACATTGTTTGGGCACAAGCATGGACTACTTGCCGTTGGCTGGCTGCAGTTGATGGAGGAATGTCTGCATTTGGAGGCCAAAAGTTGTCCCCTGGGTGGCCAAGGATGTGGGAGAAGCCTTACTGAGGAGGAGGGAGAGAATTTGGTGTCCTGTGTGAGGAGTGGGCCAGGACTGGCTACAATGCTTTTCTTGTGTGTAACGAGGCAGTGGCATGTCCTGCAAAGTGTTCTTAAGGGCTTTGTGTCACACTGGACACTTGCCTTTGCCATCTGAGTAAGTGGGCCAAATGCATTAAATTCCTGAAGAAATCCAGTGGCTGAGGCAGTGCCTTAGGGAGGCTGGGGCCAGAGACTGCTTGCGTTATTCCTGGCCTCTGCTCCCCTGTCCTGGGCTGCACTGCAAAATCTTAAAGGATGTGACTGGGAACCTGTGGAGACCAGTACTACCTGTAGTTCCTCAGTCTCTGTCCTTGTCGCCTTCTTCCCCAGCTGCCACGTGCAGTGATGGGCAGATTTGTTTCTCCATAAGCCACTTCTGGCTTCTTTGGAGTGTGCCCACACGAGCAAGTGTATTTTGAGGAACAATCTATTTCTCCTTGATTCTCTGTCAGAGAATCATTGAGATTGGAAGGAACGTCTTGAGATCATCTACTCCAACCCTCTGCTGAAACAGGGACATCTAGAGCAGGTTGCCCAGGTTAATTTCCAGTTGGGTTTTGAAGATCTCCAAAACTTCTCCAAGGATGGAGATTCTGCCATTTCTCTGGGCAACCTCTGCCAGTGTTTGACCACCCCCAAGCTGCTGCAAGAAAGAAGCAAAAGATCTGTCAAGGCTGGAGGTAAAGGAGGTAGGGAAGGAGAATGGACTTCTCTGATAATATTGCCTGGATCCCTGTGCAAGGGACAGCATCCTTTGCTCTTCCAGTTCACTTGGCAATAGAGACTAAAGTTTCCTACATCATGAGTGACATCAAGAGTCAGGGATTATGGGGAAAACCTAATGGAATTTGGTATGTGTGACCCAGAGACTGGAGGGATCTGTTCTGGTCATTCCAGGTGAAAGCCTTAGTTATTATCTGGGAGGGTTGTGTTTGCACTTGTTCAGTTTTACCTAGTGAAGTATGAACTGGATTTTTTTTTCAGTGGCACAAGAGCACTTTACCAAATGGAGAGTGGATCCAGTAGGTGATAGGTGAGTTTGATCCCAGGGCGCAGCCACCTGCGATTTTGATTTGGGTCTCTTGTGGCATTATCATCAATAAGCTCTTGTCAAGCATAGGGGCTACCTGATCTGGAATCTGTGTTTCCAAAAGGAAAAATGAAGTGGTTTTGGTGTGCTGAGGTGTGTGGATTGCCAGCAGAGGTGGGGTGCACAGCCCTGCGCTAAGAGGATAAACCTGACAGAGGGAGGACTGAACCCTTCTTGGGGTCGGCACTGGCCATCTCTCAGATCACCCCCTGAGTTCTTTGGAATCTCTTTTCCAAACTCTTTGTGTAGCTTGCTTTTTTTTTTCCTTTACTTGCAGGTGGATGAAGAAGCCTCGGTGTGGAGTTCCGGATCATCCCCACCTACGTCACAGCCGGAGGAAAAAGCGGTATGCACTCACTGGCCAGAAGTGGAGACAGAAGCACATAACCTACAGGTACAGCCCCTTTCCACCCCTTTTTGATGGAGAAAAAATGGTCTGTACTTGTCTGGCATGCAGAATTTGTAAGTACTTTTAAATTGAAACTGGATCCTCCCTGCAATGTCTAGCCCAGGCTTTCATTCTCAGAATGTGGTGGAGGGGAATACTTTCAGAGCACTGGAGTAACTGAAGAGTCTGTTATCATTTAGAAAATAACTGATCAGTAAAGATGCCTAAATCCCAGCCATCAGTTGTGTAATTTTGGCAGGAAAATCTTAGTAAAAGGCCCTTTTTCTTCCCTTAGAAATCTAAGGCTCTAGCCTTTAGATCATGTGTCACCTTTAACAAACCATTAAAGCAGAAGGAACATCACTGTTTGGGGACGAGATGCTTTCTCCTTCTACTGACTTGCAACATTTATTTTTGCAGAGATTTTACTTTTGCTCCTGTAGTAGAGCTCTTGCTTTTATCCAGGCTTAGACCAGCTGAGGTTAGGCCAGCTGGAGTAGCTACAGGTGTCAAGAGAGTGTTGCAGAGGGGCAGTAGTTTCCCAGAGACATGTTCTGAGCCTGTCAGGCCGTGAGCTTTTGAAAGGCAATTGCTGAAAGATGGCCAGTGGAGGTTTCTGGCAATAAGAATGTCACTTCAAAGTAAAATTAACCCACCTTCTAGTTGAAATTACAGCCTTTTGAATTGTTTTGGAGGGGGAAAGGAGATTGCAAAGGAGTGAAATTTAGGGATGTAAGCATTAGGGAGAAGATCTGGGTAAGACTAAGGCAGAAAGAGAGTCTGCAGTGAAGAGGTAGAAATGTGAGTGACCAGCATGGAGAAAGTGGCAGAATGTGTAGGAAAGGACATGATGGTGTGAAGGGAAAGAGGATCAGGGACTGGGGCATTCTGTCGCTTCTGCCAAGAATTCTGAGAAAGAAGGAGGATGCTTCAGGTAATGGTGAGGGACTGCAGAGACTGGGAGGAGGGACCTGTTCTGGCCACTAGTTCAAAGCTTCCACCAATAATCATTAACTCAAATTGTAAAGGGACACCTTCTGTACGCGAAGGTCTGAGAGTCAGATCCTTCTTCTGACCTTTTCTGGACCTTAGGGAAAAGTGGTATGGAGTCATATAAATAAAATATGTCTTAAGCATATGCATAAGCAAGAGAAGCAGATGGGCAGATGGCTGCACTGCTGCTTTTGTCAAACCAGTAGTTGTTTGGCTTTCCAGTTTCAGTATTTGTAGTGTGCATTCCAGTGATGGGTGTCTTGATTCATCACTGAATGTGTTACAGTGTGTTTACATCAAATTGAGCCAGCTTCATTAAAGACTGAAAATTGTTCCCATGACATAGATTTTTCATATTTGCTAGGTCAAGTTTAATAGACCATGAGGCTATTATACGCACACACAGAGAACACCTCATGAACAGCATTTTTAAGATAAAGTTTAGAATTATGGGAAATTTATGTGCAGTTAAATGCCCCTTACTCTCCCCAAACTCTGTATCTTTAGCTCTCTTGGGCTGGGCTGCACAAAACCGGCAGATCCATCACTCTTATGAGCTCTGAAATATTTTAAGTAGTTCGGAGAATGAAGCAGGTCATTTAAGTAAGGTTGTGTAGTTTACCAGAAGTTTGTTTCTCAAAATGAATTTTAGTGGTCAGTTTTTTTTTTCATGTAGTAGATTCCATCTTAGCATAACTTCAGACAAAATGTGAAGTAATTTACATTTTTTTAAAAAATTGCTCAGCTGTCTACACCCAGATTTGAAAGGTTGTCAGGTTTTTAGGAAGTGATCCAAAATCAACCAAAGCATTATGAAGATTCTTGTTAATAAATGTAGGCTTCAGATCAGGGTGGTAGTTTTGTTGGTAACCTTCTTTGTAACAGCAAAACTTTGCATGCACAGAGTAGTGTCTGCAAAAAACTTCCCTTTGGAAGTTGAAACTGTGCGGGTATGTATTGGTAAGTTTCAAATGCATTCTGCAAATTGAAACATCCCTTCTTTCTCATTCCCACAGTGTACACAACTACACCCCCAAGGTTGGCGAGATTGATACGAGGAGAGCCATTCGTCAGGCCTTTGATGTTTGGCAGAGAGTGACACCGCTTACCTTTGAAGAGGTCCCTTACCATGAAATTAAAAATGACAGAAAGGAGGCAGATATTATGATATTTTTTGCTTCTGGTTTCCATGGAGACAGTTCTCCGTTTGATGGAGAAGGTGGATTCCTGGCTCACGCTTACTTTCCTGGACCGGGAATCGGAGGAGACACTCACTTTGACTCAGATGAGCCATGGACCCTGGGAAATTCCAATCACGATGGTAAGAGTGCAGGTCATCTTTCCCAGCAAGGATAAGTTGGATGCAGACACACTGATAGGCTTTCAACTAGAAAGTATTTGCTTGGTGGAACTTCCACCTCCCATGCAATGGTTCAGCTGCCTTCTAAGCATGTATGCTATCTTAAATGGGAAAAAAATATTATTAGTTTGCTTGTGGCTGTGCATGGTGTGAATTTTAGGAGGGAACAGAAGAGTGTGTCTGCTGGCTTCTTACATCTCTCAAGATTTGGGCCTTAATTGCTATAAAAACCACAACTCTGGGAGGGAAAATATCAACAAAAGAGTGTTGAAATTGTATCAAGTGGAATACTTATCAAGGGCAATTAGAGTCAGTTGTAATGGTGAATAGAAAGTTGAGAGTGAAGACATTTGAGTGTTAAGTTGTTTTGATCCATATTTGTTTTCTCACACTCTGGAATTCCTCCTCCTGTCAGAGGTTGGGGCTGGCTGATTAGTTAAGGGAGACTGATGATTGGGGCAACTGTTTTTATCTTATTGAGCATGAAGAGTTTCTGCATCTTCTTAGCTTTATCTCACTCTCTAAAGGCAATGAGCTCTTTCTGTTCTATTTTCAAACCTTTGATTGAGGATAGGGACACCTTGTAAAAAGTTCAGGCTGATAACCAGAATTTCACAGTGGCCTCACAAAATAGCTCTCCAGTTTCCACAGTCCTAATGGTTCGGGAAGAATGATGTGTCTTTAAGTCTTTAGGGATTCAAAATCATGTTTTGATATTTTGATAAGGATTAAAAGTTTACTTGGACCGTGAATATGTCTTGATTTTTAAACTGTATAAAACCAGCAGTGTTGTTGTGCCAGTGATGCCTAAGGACATACGCAGAGGTGATGTCTTTCTTTAGACCAAACGGTGTCGATCGAAAAGAAGAAAAGCTTTCGGGCACACAAGCCACCTTCAGGCCTGGCCTGGAGGTGACAGCTTGCTTTCAGACTGGATTGCAAATGGGGAAAATCCCTCAGAGTTGTGAGTCAGTATCAAATCATCTTTGACAGGAAATGGAGCTGTCAGGTTCAGCGAGGGAGTGCTAATTTGTAGGAAAGCAGAAATGATATGATACTTGTCTTTGTAGAGAAAGAGAAGTAATGTTTCCTGGCATGTGTAAGTGCCTAGAGGAGGTGTAGGCTGAGAAAGAGGGAGCTGGGGTGTGGAGCGGGGGAGAGTGTGGAGGCTATGGGAGGCTATAGTGTGACAGAGAAGCAGTGTTTTGCTGTCTTGAAATGTTAGGAATTTGTGTTCCTAGGTTTGTGGCTGGAGGGCTCCCTCCAGGATCAGGAGTGACAGACAGTCAGAGACTGAGTGGTTGCCTTGTGAGAGCTGCAGCAGGGAGGTGTGTTTGTGTGTGTCAGTGCTCTGTGCCACTCCAGTCTGGTCTCAGTAGTTATTTGAGCTCGAGTGTGGGAGGCCCAGGTATTGGATATGACTTCCCAGGAAGTGATGTATGAGACCTGGGAGTGCTGATGTCTGGGGTAGAAGGTCCTTACAGGAAGGTGGAAGGGAAGGTTTTGACAAGTTGTACTTGTTTTTTTTATTCTCATTTTCTGCACAAAAGGCTTCTTTCTGAGATAAGCTTAGCAAGGTTGGGAGCCAGCTTAAAACTGGCAGGGATGGCTCTGCAGAAAACTTTCTATCCTTTGGTAGGATGTTCTACCACAGGTGATCACTTCTTTGAGGATTTTTTTTGATGCAGTTTTTAGGATGGTGTTTGAGAGCAATGCTTAAAATGAGTCTCTCTTTTTACAACAGCTATTCTTTATGCTATTCTTATCCGTGTGGCTCTTTCAAAAATTATGTATTTTTCTGGTGTGCTGAGTGACTGTCATGAGTGGTGTCCTGAAAGTGCATGGATTGGTATTTGAGGGGCTGGTGTGCACTTTGTGTAAGAATTAATAGATGAATTGAGATTTCCTATTCAGAGGATGTCACCTGTGTATTTTTTTGCTTTCAGATAACCATGCTGCATAGACTGAGCTGCACAGGCTCTTTTTAAAAGTCATCAGTGAGGATGTTGAGAATGGTGGGGTTGTATTTGTCCCTTCCATCTGGAGGAAGTGTTGATGGTAGAAGGGGAGTTTGATGTTTTGAGGGTGACAGGGGTAAGGCTGTAGTCAGAGCATTATAGACACGTTGTGTGAGAAATTTGGTTTTGCCTGCATCCTTATCTTTAGTGTGCAGTTGTGAAGATGTTCTGCTTCCTCACTGGATGATCCAGACCTCTTTAGGGAGGGGTTTCCTTCTGCTTCACTATTCCTTGTCAGTGGAGCACTCACTAGCTTCAGGGTCTCACCTCTGATGTGTTCTATTTGAAATGCTTTTAGCAGGGCTTGAAGAGTTTCTTCTTGGTCAGAGGTTTCCTGCTCAGTTCACTGCCTATTTTAATTGAAAATAAGGTATTAGTGGGGACAGCATCATCTGTTTAATAGGAAGTATTTCTTCAAACATGGTCTTGCTTGTCCTTAAGATATGTATTTTGTGGCAACAGGGTTGATGAGCCTGGAACTGAAGAAGCCTCAGTGAAAGAATAGAAAAGCTCTACCAGTAAATTATTAGCAAAGCTCTCATTTATTCACATGCAAAAGAGAAACTGGTTTGGCCATTCAGTATCTGTTCAATGATTATTAGAATCTTGAAATAAGACTGAGGTAACAATGATATCTTTACATCAACCCACAAAATATAACAGTGTAAAATGTTCCAGTCCTGACAAGAATGTGTATTAGTTGAAGGGAAAATTTGAGCAATCTGCCTTGGAGCTCTCTTAGCCTCGCAATTGTGAATGTAAATCTCCTGTCAGCGGAGCAGAATGCTGAAACTGGTGCCACAGATCCTTAGAATATTTGGCTGACCTCTTATCCATAAAGTTTTATTACAGTTATTACAGTCTGAACTGAAGATTTCCTTTTGTGGGTCTGCATTTGTTACACTGTGTTGTGGCACCTGCAGAGGTCCAGTCTGTGTTTGGAAGCAGCTGTCACCCCACAGAAGAGCTGCTTTGCAGTCTTCACTAGCAGTACAAATTATATGGATAAAAGTGAAGTGTTTCACATGAAATTTTATCCAGTCAGGAAAAATAAGAATGATTTGAGCAAATCTTTCTAGGCAAACAGCCATCTCCAATTTGTACATGGAGAATGTGGTGTATCCTGTTAATGAAAGCTTCTGTCTTGTAAAGATGCCTTGTGGTAATCCACTGGGGTTATTGGCAACTTTATCATCCCAGCCAGGGGGTAGTTGGGATTTATATACTCATTATCCTTTTGCATTGTCATTGTTATACTGATTTTGTCCTTGTGGACAGCATGGCCACTACCATGTCCCTTAAAATTATTGGTGTAATCATAATAGCTGTGATGCTGTTGGTTGTCCTCTTGAGCCCTTGGTAATAGGGGCACGTGCACCAACCCTTCTGTTTTCTTCTGCTTGTGAAGAATGATCCCTGCATAGGCTCTCAAAGTGAATGCAAAGTTTCCTTCCCCCTGCATATTAGTTACAATTCCACTCAGGCATTCAGTTTCTTTAGCCGAGTAAGACTGTGCTTTCAATCTATGATTGCTGATTTATCTTCGTAATTGTACTGCCTTCTCTGGCATTCTCATAAGCAAGCTGTGGAAGATTAATTTAGATAATCTTATGATGAGGATGGGCAGAAGGTAGGAAGTTGAACTCCTGGAGCAGCTCTTATTAACTGGGATCATGGGATACAGAGTTCATTTGATAATGTCGAAGGGAGCAGCTGGGAGGATGAAGCAGAACACTGGAATTTGGAGGAACCAAGGCAAATCAGAGAAGTGATGTGGCAAACAAGATGCAACTGAAAAAGAGGGGGAGTGGGTTTTTTACATTTAGAGAGAAATCATCTACACAACCACGCATGAGGAGCAGCTGGCATGGTCACAGTGGTGGGACTTACCTCGTGTTTTTCCTGGAAGGTGCTCTTCAGTAGGAATGAAAGCAGCTCTTGGCCTTTAGCTGGTCCCAGACTTGTTAGGCTTTGGTGCCTGGCACATGCAGGCAGGTGAAGCCAT
Organism: Struthidea cinerea; assembly: GCA_013397865.1. Taxonomy (NCBI): domain Eukaryota; kingdom Metazoa; phylum Chordata; class Aves; order Passeriformes; family Corcoracidae; genus Struthidea; species Struthidea cinerea. The sequence continues at coordinate 155,509 of VZTI01002169.1, read as the reverse complement.
GTTTGGAGTCCCTGTCTTTCAGCAGGACCTGGGCTGTAGCTGCTCCCCAACCACGGGGCCCCTCTTGGCTGCCCAGATGCAGCATTTGGTCACCTGCATGTGTCAGCACAGTCTCAGTGTCCCAGCTGCTGGTTTTATCAGAAGGGACACACAATTTTCCTCTACTTTCTGAAAGTTTTAGGCATTTTTTACTTGAAACATGCTGTAGAAAGAGCCAAGCAGGCTTTGAACTGCCTATCTTAAGACTCACGACGCCGACACGTTGCTCAGGCAGCAAAAGCCTGAAAGGAGGTGAAGAGACCTGACAGTGTTGGGATCTCTCTCCCTTGGCACCTACCTTGGCTCAAGCATAGAGGTGATGCGTGAAATCCATTATTAGCTGGCCAAATCAAGTATTTCCTATCCTTTTTATGGAAATATTAATATAGATGTATGTAACTCCAAAAACAAGTTGGAAAGGAATCCTGAGTGACTGAAAGTTAATTCTGTCAGTTTAAATATCCACACGACACATAACAGCTCTTACACACCTCTGACAACTCAAACATTTGTTTAATCCAGGTTGATTACAGAAAGTAAATTTTTATCTCCAGTTTAACATTACGAATGGTATTAATAATAATCCCAGGCAAATCTTCCTCCTGGTGGTTTAAAAGCAAAAATACACTGCTGTTACGCGTGTCGCTAACACCATACCGCTAAATCTGTGGTGTCTGCCAACCCCCTGCAGCTAGACAAGAGAATCTTTTTAATACTGAAGTGAGGTAAGAACTGGGGTGTCCATACTCTGCCAGGGATCACCAGATGTTATTTCTTTCGCCATGCCCAGAGTTGGCCTCTGAGGCCCTCCCTGTCATCTGTTGTCAGGTAGCATTGTAGGTGGGAGTGTGCCCAGGGCAGCCACCTCAGCGCCTTCAAGAAACACCCACAGCTGATGAGTTATTTCTGTACCATCTCCAGTGTGGCTCGACTTCACATCGTGTGATGGTTGTGCAGATCGCAGGGTTCATCCTTCAGTGCCTCTCTTCCACACCTGTACCAAGTTCTCTCCATAAATGTAGAATGACCACTGTGGCAGCTTTTTAGATGTTGGCAAGAAATGCTGAGCTTTGCTAACAGCAAGTAAACAAATTCTATAATTGTTACAACTGAGTGTGTCCCCCACAGATCCCAGTGGGTTCCTGCAGAGGCTTCTTTGGAAAGCTTCCTGTTCAGGGCTTCTGAAAGAAAGCTGACCAAAAATAGTGCCAGAGTTTGCAAGACACTGCCAGAACCAGTACGGGAGATGAGATCTCACGGGTCACCTTCAGTGCTAATTTAGTGCTAACTTGGTGCTAATTCAGTGCAGGAGCTTCTGCAGAAGCTCTGGAGGAAAAGGGCCTGAAACCACCTTTGGGAAGGTTCTGTCAGCCACAGAGGAGAAGAATTGGACAGCTTTTTCCCTGTGATTCTCCCACGAGAACTAGCATTGTTTCAGTGGACATCTACCTGCGCAGCAGAGCAAGCACTCCTGGAGTCACCATCTGGGCATGGCATATGTTCAGGAACCTGAACAGCTTTTTCAGGACAGCCAAATGCTGTCTAGGCTGACGAATGTGAATATTCAGCAAGGATCTCAGGGAGAAAATTTTGATTGGTGTAGCTAATTTTGGAGCTTACTGACAGCCAGTGATCATGACAGGCCTGCTTGGGGGAATGCAGAGCTTTGAGCAGACGTTTAATCTGCTGATCAGTGTGTTCAAAGCAGTGCCTTCCCTGGAGATCTGCTGTTTTCTGTCCTGGCAGTATTAACATCACAAACCTTCTTGATTCTTTGGACATTTGTATCCCTGTAAGCAAGATGAAACCAGGGGAACTGGGCTTGGCCAGCCTAGTGAGGAGGAGGAGGATGGGGAGGAAGCATCTAATAGCAGTCTTCCACCTGAGGAAATACTAGAGAGAGGACAGAGGCACACGAGGTGGAGGAACAGAAAAAGGAACAAAAGGCAAGGGGCACAAGCTGCAACAAGAAAAACCCCACCTGGGTGTAAGGTAAAAACTTCTTCACCAACAGAGTGGTAGAACTCAGAGGCTGCACCTGGAGAGGTTGTGGGGGCTGCATCCTTTGAGACTTTTGGAACGTGGCTGGATGATGTCCTGAGCAACCTGATGTAGTTTTGAGATAAGCCCTGCTTGAAGCAGAAAGTTAAACTTGGTGGCTTCCAGCCATGCCTTTCAATCTACAGTTTTCCATAATTCTTTAGCACTGCCATAGACAGAACTGGAGTTCCTAGAACTTAAAAGCAAATTGCAGTTATTTCTTGTGGCAACTCTGAGCCATAACAAGGTATTCAGCTCATAAAATTCTGTTTCTATCACCAAGTTCCCTTCTAAAAACAGAACTGTTTAATATTGAAATCTTTCATGAGGGAGGACTGGTGGTGCTCACAGGTGCATGAAAAGGTAGCTGGCAATATTTTTTGCTAGATGTTTGATCCTTTTGAAGAACCACCTCTGACTGTTCCTTTTTTTTTTTTTTTTAATGCCTGAATGTACAAGGTTTCTGGAGCATTGACTAGACTAATCCTATAAATATAGAATGTGTGTTAAAATATCCAACAGATTACCTGGTATTAAGGGGGATGTATCAGTAGGTTTGGGTTTTTCTTTTTACCTAGTCATATAGTTCTTCATTATCAAAGAGTTCCCGGGGTTTCCAGTCACTTTGGAAACATTGCTGGCTAAATGTTCTTTAGCCTATTTGTTTTGTTTGATTACAGTTGTGATATTTTATGTGGAGGGAGGGAACTAATAGGAATGCAGAGTATCCAGCTGTTGCTTTCTTTTTTTCTTTGAGATTTGTATTGGCATCCACTTTCCTGGGTTGACTCTCTCTGCTTGCTCCCCACTTACCTGCCTTGTGCAAGTGCAGTGCCTGCTTGGAAAAGAAAATGCACCTTAACCCCCTGTACCTTCACCCAGCAAATTGCCAGAACTTGGTAGTCTTTTCTCCTTGATTAATTCCTGTTTCCTCTGCATCTTGCCTCGCTTTGTCTCATTTCTTTCTTATGTTACCACTTTTTCTCATGTTCATTCTCTATGGAAGTACTGAAGCCGGCAGTCTACAGAGTGGGAATACAATGAGTAACTCACAACAGAGAACACGTGTAATTTTTGTGCTGTTTGGCTGCTAAGTAGATTTTTAATTTTCTTTCTCTGATTTCTCAGGTACAGAACATCTCCCCATGTAAAGAGTTTTGTTCTAACAAATGGCATTTTGAATCCGTCATTATTTTTCAGGCTTTTGACACTGTTGTTGAAAATGAGCATCAGCGTTTTCCAGAGCGAAAACCAGAGCTGCTTTGAAGTTACTCACGTGTCCTTTAACGCAGAAGACCTGGAAGACTTTGATACACACGTTGGAAGTCAAGTGGGGCATAAATTGTATTAAAATTTCAATTTATTCTCTCAGGCCTTTTGATGATCACCAGGTCATGCTGTTACTTGGTACTTTGTTCACTGAAGACCAGCTCAGTGTTTAGTTTCCGGGACGTACCTACTTAACACTGGTTTCATCCTGTAGCTGCTTAGGGAGAGGCTCGTTCCTGTAAGCCAGAGCTCTCTCATATCCTATGCTAGTGTTGAACAAATTTGAGCAGGGATATAGACACATGATTTCAAGACAACCAGCCACAGTAGAAAGAAATCAAATCAGGGAGCTTAAATCAGGAACAGCTTGAGATTACACCCCTGTCCTGTCAACCTAAAGGAGAAGAGAGGAAGCCTATCAGCACATGGGGAAGATTTCTGTCTTCAGGTTCTCCTCTCCGCCCCTGGACAGCCTCTCTGTAAGTAGTGCTTTCTTTTGGTGTGTTTGCTGTCATTCTACAAACACAGCAGTGGCTTCACAGTGCAGGCTGGATTTCAAAGCTTGGCAGTGCTAGTTATTGATCACAGCTGAAATTCATTAATAGGGGTCATCTCCAAATTCCATTTTTAAAACACTGTACTTGTAAATACACCTGATGGTACTTGTCAGTACACCTGATGTTCATAGTGTTCTTTAAAAAAAAATGTTATCCCATTGCTTTTGTCAGTAGTCGTTCAATACACAGAGAGTGAATATAGTTATGTAGGTATTGGGAATCCTATTCATTTATGTATAGTCAAAGTAAAGTACTTCACTTCTTTCCGCAGAGAAGGAAGTACTCTGGGATTCACAGGAAAGAGCCAGTAAGGATCAAAATTATGTGTCATTCCCTTAAAAAGGAAGAAAAAAGACAACTGTGAAAAAAAACAGGTCACGAGAATCAAGGTGAGCCAAAAAGTCTCTTTTTGTCACTTTCCTTTTGTAAAGCAGAAACTGATGATGTGAAATGAGCCAAAATGGAGCAGTGTGTTTAATAAACTTGCTGCATTCCACTTGCTGAAGGGGGGAGGAAAAAAACAACAGGCCGTCAGGAAGAAAAAAAAAGAAAAATAGAGGAATTCTTGAAAAGAGTTTGCAGGTCATCACAGGGAGAGGTGGATTGTAGCATCAGCAGTACTCTGGATTTTGACATCACCTGCAAGCAGCAAACTTGGGAGTTGTTTAAATTACTTTTTTCTTTTCTCTCCTGTGTCTGAAGAAGAGCTCAAGGTTTGAAAGCAGTTAGACTAGTATTGCCTTCTGTACCCAAATCCACCAAGAATATGGCTCTGAGGGGGAAATCTCTTCCATCCCAGCTCTCTTGTGTCTCAGTCCTACTCAGTCTTTACAGCCCCATCAGGAACTTCTGTGTCACGTGGGGACAAGGACAGAAAGTCTCCTGTTCTAGAGAACACTCTCTTTGTGGCACAGAGCTACTCCCACAGCTTCCAGAACAACACTTGCTCTGTTGCCAGCATCAGGAATTAAATATCATTTCAACCTGATGGGCAGAAAAGCATTCCAAATAGCACAGACTGGTTTGTCTGTACTGCTTATGCCAGGACCTAGGATTTTTTAGTTACCTTCTGGTGTTTCCAGAGCTGGGTCAGGACTGAATTCTGTCTGTAAACCCTGCTGTATTTAAATACTTTTAAAATACAAATAATAGCTCCTTTTCAAGACTGATGGAATGAAAGTTATATCTACATTTTTTGTGTTTCTGTGATTTTTTTTTCTTTACTGCTTTACCCTCTGTTTTACTAAATTCTATGCCGGAATAGGCAAATAGGAATTTTCATTTTGGGATTAGTAATTCTTTGATATTGAATTGTTTATGGAATTACAACCTACGTTTGTGAAAGATGGGGTTAATCTTTCAGCAGAATGCTCTTACTCCACTGACTGTCAGGCTGCTGAGACAGCTGAAGTGGCACAACTGCCCCTCTCTCTGGCTGCCCACTCTGCCACTTTTGGTCTCACCATTGCAGACCATTAGTTTGGGTTTTTCCTCGGAATTTCTGCAGGAGGTTGCCCTCAAAGTGTCCTCTGTGCATTTCAGCTAAAGCCCAGCTTGCACCATTAGTAAAGTGTATAGCACAGCTACCAGCCCTGATTTGCACGCTGCCTTTTGGGCAATAAAGGCAAATTACCTTTCACGTTGGTAACATAATGTGGTTCTTTGTCCTTCTGCAGTCACTTGGTCTCATGGGGATCAGCTTAATGTGGCTGTGGTAAAGTTGCTGTTAAAACTGCAGCTCACTCCTTCTTTCTCCAGTGAAGCTGTTCAGACACTCTGCAGAGTTTTCAGTAATTCCTTAACAAGCAACATGTTCATTGCTACACACAACAATAATTGCTTATGAACAGAGTGGCACCTGTATTTCTTTTTAACGTGTATTTTCTTCCTTTCTAGATAGAAAAGCTGTTTTCCACAGAATGCCACAGAGCAGTATCACCCCTTCTTCAGGGTCTTCAGAAGACTGAAAAGCTTTCCTTCAGCAGAGCATGTTGTGGAGGCGAATGGAGGAGCACAGACAAATCACATGTTCTTCTGTTGGACAGGTCAGGCCTACCAGGTCTGAAGATGCAAGAACCAAGGCATAGCTTAGAGTAGCCCTAAAGCTTCTTTAAGTTGTGCTTGGGAAACAGTCGTCTCTATGTGGCTGTTGGGGTGGAAGGACTCATTTTAGTGTATTTAAAGCATGTTTAGTTCACACCATCTCTTCTGTAATTACTCAAGGAATGCTGTTGTCACACACAATCAATCATCTGACTTCTTCAGTATCATTCTTACTTTAATAAAATTTCAAAATATAACCTTCATATGTCTTTTGATTTGTGTCTGAGTACACTGCAATATGTAGATGTGTTGGCAGTGATACAGTTCATAAAGTATAAAACTTAACACGACAAAGAGCAGAGATTCAGTCTCTTTTCTCCTGTTAATGGGATATGCAATATTATTTGTGCTTCTGTTATCTTAGAAGCTGTGTCCTGGATTTGCAGTCCCCAGTGCTGTGTGCTCTCCAGAGCCTACCCACACGCACAGCTGTGCTCAGGGGTGAGCACTGATGGCAATAACTGATAGCACTGCCACAGTGGAGTCCCTGTGACCCGCTGCTGTGAACTGACAGGCATTTCAGCAAGTGGCTTTGCTGACCTACAGCCATTATTCAGTGAGTTACTTAGCAAAATAAAGCGTTTTGATACGGATTTTCATAGTTAAAAGGAATGAAACTGTACAAGAAGGCATGTGCTGGCAACTTCACAAAGAAAATCTGTCTCAGGATGTCTGTTACCTATTGAATGGTTTTCCAGAGGAAGATTACAAATCAAAGAATCAGGAGGGATGGGTTTTGAGAGTTGAAGGAAGTTCATTCATTAATCAGTTTATCTATGACTCTAGTGTTCTCTGTGTTTTTGCAATAAAACCATGTGTTTCTTAACTCTGCAGGGAAAGGTAGAATATTACAAACAATTTGAGAGTCCTTTCACCAAAGAGCTGGGTTTGATGTGGGATTATATTGCAGTTTATCTAAAGTAAGTTAGCTCAGCTGGGAGCACACCAGCTAATGAGGTTTATCCTGAACACAGATTGCTTGTAATTAAGAAAATTCAACTTAAACCTATGTTTCAAGTTGTATAGAGCCATTGAGGTGGATGTAAGGTAAGCAGTGCATTCACCTGGTGTGGCATCATGATAATGGAGGATGCTTTTATAGTGCTATAGGTGTGTCCTTAGTTGTCATTTTCTGTGGTGGTAACATTGTTCTGGTAAGGAAAACACATCAGCAACTTCAAAGCTCAATTAACTGTGTTTCTTTATGTTTAGCATAGCGGGTCAAACTATTTTACTCAGTGAGCCAACTTACTCCCCCCAGTTTTCCAAAGTCGTCCTCTCTCTGGTGCTTATTGGTGGACTTTTGGCTGCCTCCTGAGAATTGGGAAGGAGGAAGCTCAGGCAGGTCCCTGACCAGACCTGTTCATTTTGTACAGATGGTGCAAATGAGTAAAAATTGTAATTCCCTTGGGACTGCTTCCTGCAAGTCCAGATCAAGAGTAGCCAGTTCCTGCTTCACCGAGCTGTCTTACCCAGGTGGCTGGGATACTGTGAGTGCAAGCTTTTCATGTTACGTGGTCTTGGGGGAGTGGGTTGAACAGGAAATTAAGGAGCTCTATCCCATTGCCTGACCGTGTTTCCATAGCAAAGCATCATGCTAGGCTGTTAGGTCTCCATCTGAATCTTGCTCCAAGAAGATGGACACTATTGGGAATGCTGTTTGGACAAGAAATATGGACCACCATGGTGGTTGAGGTACTTCTTCAGGAATGAGCCTTCATCTGCCTGGGCTTGCTGGTCATCACAGAACTCTTACTGGTTGTCTCACTGGTGATCAAGGAACGAACAAGGATGATCTGCTGGACCTGATACCTGAAGAAATGTGGGTATTGTGAAGATGAGTTGCATCCTTAGCTGCAGTAACCGCGAGATGGAGACGTTCAGGATGTGTGTCAGAGGGGTTGCATGAGGTCAGTACTGCCTAATACCTTGATGAAATGACATCAGCGATGCAGCGGAGTGCGCACTCAGCGAGTTTGAAGATGACAGGAAATTTGGAGGAGCAGTTGATAACACTGCCTAGTGATGCTGTTGTTCAGAGACCTCGAGAGGCTGGAGGAACAGGCTGACAGGAACCTAATGTCGCTGTTACGTCCGAGGCGCATAAAGAAAACGACACAGAGTCCAGGCTCATGAACAAGCAGAAGCCGAAGTGCTTTAATAATTTTTTAACTACTTTTATAGGATAGGTTGCAAAAGTGTGTTGAATGGCAATAGGTAATTGGTTCCTCGGCCATCCACCCCTTGAGAGGATTGGCCAAGAGCTAAGATACCGATTCCAAACTATTTTCAAAGTCAAAGCCATAACAATCTTGCAAAACAGCCTGCAGGTGCAAGAAGTTTATGAAACTGTGACCTTGTTTAAGATAGTTTGCATAGGAAAGACAGTCTGCTCACAGAATATTGAGAAAAGGCTGAAGAATTTCTCCGCTTCTAGCTTTTTAGCACCTACGACCTAAGGAAGGTGAGCAAGGGGAAATGCACAGCCCTGCCCCTGGGCTTTGTTGGTGGCCCAGAGACTGGGAAGCAGCTTTGCAGAGAAGGACCTGGGGCTCCTGCTTGACAGCAAGTTGAACATGAGTCAGCAGCACAGAAGGCCGACAGCGTCCAGGGCTGCCTCTGGAAGAACACTGCCAGCAGGTCAGTGCCAGCAAGGAGATGATCCTTCCTTTTTGCTTGGCACGACTGGAGCGCCCTGTGCGCGGCTTCCCGGTACGAGAAACTTGACATTCAAAACCTGACAAGACAACCTGCTTTCCTTGACCTTGCTTGAGCTGGGCGTTGGACTAGACAATCTCCAGAGGTGCCTTCCAGCCTCGACCATCCTGTGAGTCTGTGGGATTTGTTTTCCACCTGTAAAGTGGGCTAGCATTTATTTTGGGCAGAAACAAGTGATTGAAAGCTATTTAAAACTAATTTAACTTAAGATAATGCCTGGTCTTATGCTCCTGGTAAAGGTTTAGAACATAGAGGCATTTAGAACTTCCATAAATTTATATGTAGATTCACATAGAGAAATGTTCTAGACCTGCTGGCAGCACAAATACTGTAGATACTTTAGCAAGGAGGAAAATGCCGCCAAGGGAAGGTGAGGGAAGATGTCCCTGAGCACGGGCACAGCCCGTGAGCCCATGGTGAGTGATGAGCAGAGTCTCATGAGGTCTGTACTGAGTGACCTTTACCATGGACTTCCACGTGCGAGTAGTTGTGGTAGCAGTGAAAATGATGCTTTCATGAGCATTTAGGTGATACAGGAGACTAAGTCCGTTCGATTTTGCAAGAGGACATTGAATCTCTGAATCCCATTTGGAATCTGGGTGCATCTTCTAAGCTTGAGTGTTTTTGAAAACCCCTGAAGAGTGATCAGTCCTCTGAACTTTACCATAAAACTACTTCATGCATTTTTATGCTACACTGTTGGACATTATATTGACTTGTTCTGCACACACCAGATTTTTCAGCAACAGATGAGAAAAAATTACTAAGTATTTGGTTTTCCCAAATACAGAAATTCTAAAATTTTACGTAAATATGTGGCTGTATATGTTTTTGGACATTTGTGTTTGAAAATTTATTTGAAATGCATTTGTGTGTTTTAACATATCTTGTGTATCCAGATGCTTTCACCCTCCAACTCAAATGTTTAGAGCATTTAACCGTTTTGGTGTGGTACGTGTGGCTGGGGAAGCGCTGTTTGGTACTGGCTTTAGGTATCTTCAGATGCTGGCAAAGCTCCCTGCTGTGGAGACTCGCAGACCGTTGAAACTGCTTTGTCATGTTTTTGTGGGTAACAGTGAAGCAGTAACTATTTTAAAAGTGGAGATGGTTCTGTGTGAGTCACTGTTGCCACTCCTGTCTCAAGGAGAGCTCAGCCGTGTGCACAGAACTGAGCTTTGGTACCTCCAAGGCAGGGAGAGTTGGAGGTGTGGGGAAGCTCTTTGGAGAGGCTTCAGAGCAGCCACTGAACTGCCACTGACAACTGATTGCAAGTGTCTGATTGCAAGTGCTCTTGGTTTCTACCTTGCCAAAAAAAAAACCAAAACCAGAGGAGACCAAATTCAGGCAGAATGGAGGGCTCAGACATTTTACTGCCATCAGGAGACCCTTACATCAGTCCTTGTTGGCTGTGTCTTCATCCCTACATTGCCTGGGTCACTTTCCAGTGCCCTTATGGAGTAGGACATCCAGGGACCACACTGATCAAAGAGATGAGGGTCCCAGACCCATGGGACTGAAGAGCAATGTGTGCCTATAGAGTTGAAGGTACCCCTACTTCGCTCTCCTCCCAGCTTCTGCACCAGACAGGGCTCCTCAGCCCTTCCTCTTCCTGTCAGGAAGAGTCCTGACCCTTCTTCCCTCCTTCTTCCTTTGTCTTCCACCACTGGGATCCAACCAACCTTTTCCCCATGTGGGAATGGGGCAGGATGGAGCTACCTGTGCTCAGCTCCTGCACACGTGGCAGTGCCAGGGGTCCAGCAGAGTAAAAGCACATTGAAGAGCCTGCGCTGGAGGAGATGGGGCTGCCCACATGGGACAATGGGTCTTATCCTGGTCTTCTCTGTCCTTCCTCCTGCCTTGCCAGGTGCCTTCAGACCTCCCCTACAATTTGTTGGTCCAGGGCAGATCAGAGCACAGCACCAGAGGACCCAGAAGGGGCACAAAGCACCCACCCCACCATTGATTAGCAGACTGTCCATGCTCTCCCCTCTCCTGGCAGCACTCAGATAAGGAGCCAATGGTATGAGAGTGACCATTTTGTTGGCCATTTTCTGTAAATTCTCTACAAAAAAGCCTACAGTCAGTGTCCTTTCACTGCAGGCACTGCCTGTTTTACCTGCTCTGTCTGGGGCTGGCAGCCTCTGGCCCATTCCATGGCAATGGCTAAAGGCTGTGCAGACTTTTGGGACTGAAACCATCTCCAGGAGCTGACCCTGGCACTGTGACCTGCTGTGCAGTAGGAGAGCAAAGCATTTGCTTTCTGGCTTTATGGGCAAGAGGGGCTTGGGATGGCCTCAGGCCGTGGCTGTGTGCTAACGGGGCTGTGCCTTCCTCCCGCAGGCAACGATCTCTTCCTGGTTGCAGTCCACGAGCTGGGGCACGCGCTGGGTCTGGAGCACTCCAACGATCCCAGTGCTATCATGGCTCCTTTCTACCAGTACATGGAAACACACAACTTCAAACTGCCCCAGGATGACCTCCAAGGAATTCAGAAAATCTATGGTGAGCAACCCTATCTGCTTCTTAACTTGCAGCAAGTTTGAGCCTAGGGACTATTTTACAGTTAGCCCCCAAATGCCTGCAGATGGTGGGCTGCATTTCCTGCCAGAGCTGAGTGGGGAACTGTTTAAAGCCCTTGATCCAGGACTAAGTTCCAGATGACTGCACAAGTCAGGATAACCAACCCTCTGTGATCCCACTGCTGCTTCATCCCTCACTGTGTCCCCAAATCAAGGAGCACTGCAAAGGGAAAAACAGGCTTTGCTGTACCCAAGGTTTGTCCATTAGGAACAACCAGTGCAAATAAAGGGAAAGAATGCAAAGAGCCTGGAACACCCAGGAAAGGTAAAAAGTATTTATGCACTCGTTTTTTTCTCATTAGATATAAGGTAGGGAAAGAAAGTTTGGATCTGCTTAGGGAATGCTTTGCTTCTTTTACTCTCCAGCTGAACATGTTGTACAGCGTGTGCCACAAAGATACTTGGCTCAAGGAAAACAGGGAAAAGGGGCAGAGAGATTATGGGAGAAAACCAAGGAGCTGCAGGTGATGTGGTGCCATGTGACGGGATCATGGATACCAGGGTGTGAGGACAGGAACTTGCAGACTTACTGGCTGAAGGAGACTCTGAGACCAAAGAGAAATCCAGGTTTTAGGAGCTCAAGGGGAGACTGAGACTAATGGCCACAGTCTGTGGCAGCCTATGGAAAACAGGTTTTGTCAAACATCTCTGATTTCATTCTTTGTGGAAAGGGCAAGTTTGACAGAGAGGTTACTTAATAAATGCAGCACAGAGCAGTTGTGCGATGTAACTGTGCAGCTGGAGTCAAATATTAGCTCCCAGAAGCAGTAGAGCAGATATGGTATGAATTAAAGGTGAGAAAAATACTTGTAAGGTGGTTGCCAGTGGGAAAGCTGGTGTTTCTCAGGGCTTGCTGCAGGCCTGACACTCGTCAGTGTTTGCATCAGTGATCTGCCGGTGAATTTGAAATTGCTGCTAACAGAATTTATGCCAGGACCTGTAAGACTCTAAAGCAGTGCAGCAAGACTTTAGAGGTCTAAACTGTGTCTCAGCTGTTTGAGCCAGATTTGGTGTTTGTTTTCTGTGACTGGATTGAGATGCATTTGTTCAAGTGCAGATGCCTGGAAAAGTCTCTTCTGGGCTAATTTCTCTGACTTGTGAGGGCACTGGGGAGAACCAGGCATTTGTAGAGTGCAGTCCAGCCTCAGTGTGAGGCAGATACCCAAGTAAGGTCCAGCATGTAAAATAAGATGGCTTAAAGTACACCCAGGGGAACTATCTCGTCTCATTGGTACATCATCTTATTGATCATTACCAGGCTGAAGTTGAATGTTAATTGTCCTGTGGAATTGTTTAATTATTAACACTTTAGCATAGTACGTGTTCTGCTGCTCAGGATAGTGGAGACTCTGGAGAGTTTTGAAATAAAGTGTTGGGATAGTCAGTGTTAAACTTCCATTAAGTAATAGACCTAAGTGTTAATTTTTGAAAGCTGCCAAAATATCATTGTGCTGTTTCTGTTTTGAAATGTTGATTTAGTTCCTGTGCACTTTGATTAATCAGAAAGAAAAAAACCCATAATTTATTGCAGACAGTGGAAGTACAATCAAGAAAAAATGACTGGTTTCTCTGTTTTTGGAAAGGGAGCAGAAAAGGAACTGACAGCCTTCCTGCTTCACTTTTGGGGTTCAAGCCAAGATCAGCAGGGGCTGAGCTGGGACCAGCACTGCCCGGAATGGGGCCCTGAGGCCTTTGAGCTGGAGTGGGCTGGGGATGGTGTTAGGGGTTGTAGAGATAACTCATCCTGTGGGGAGAAGAAGGAGCAGCTTCTGCAGCAGGAGCTTTGCTCCCCCAGGTAGAGATTTCGGGCCTTAGTACAGAGTTACAGTCCAAAAAATAAAGTTGCATTTAAAATTAGGTATTACGCTTATGGTTCACAAAGAAATTATGGAAAATGAAGGTGAAGGTTTCTCCCTGGAACTAATGGTGAAAGAACAGAACCCTTCATCTTGTCTTAGAACTGAGGAGGGCCTACTGAAATACCCTTCTTGTAGCTTTAGCAGGAACATTCAACTAATGCATTTTATTTCCACAGTGCCACTCTGCTTTGTTGTGCCTTGGGAATGCCAAAAGCCCTGAGAACCTCTCCAAAACCCAAAATCTCCTGCTTTTTTGCTGCTTTGACATTCTCTACAGTGCAGCAGCATGTGCTCAATATGCATTATTTAGTAACCTACTCTGCAAAGTCAGACACAGAGCCACTGTCTTGCCTGTAGCATCCTTTTAAAAAAATAATTATAATTAAAACTTCCAATTTTTCATTCCACTGAGGTTGCTAGAACAAAGAACAAAGGCTCTACTGAAGCTGAAGTCCATTTTGTGTCCTTCTTTTGAGAATGATGCATTTCAAATGTGTTTTATGTTGTATCTCTGTTTATCCATTAGAAATATGTCCAGACCTGTCATATAATGATTTGTTGAATTTTTAATTTATTTTCTGCTGAATTTAATTCAAAACTCACCCAAAGAGTCAGTAGGTGAGGTGAACTCTTGTTTGTGCTTCATGCTGATTAGTATAAGGTTTAAAATGTTACTTCAATTTTGAGCTGCTGAGGACGAAGCCAGCAGCTCCCCGTGTGACAGAGCTGTGACACAAGTCAGCAATATTCCCATCTCCTGAGCTGCTTCCTGTAGCATATTCCTTGACAAAACAAGGAAATACCAAGACTGTTCTTTATGTGTGTGTTTCAGAAGGATGCCTCCCTCTGTACTTAGGTGCCCATGCCACAAGTGACATGCCCGGGAAGGAGTTAAACTGGAAACGATACCAGTTTGTAGGTGCCCTGGGTATCCTGTTGAGTTGCCTCTTAACTTTGCTGGTGTTGAAGCCAGGGCTGCGGGGAGCTGTACTGCAGGTGGAGGGAGGAGGGATGCTCAGCTGAGCCTGAGCTGGTCACTCTGCAGCACTGGTCACCCTGTCCTGACAGGAAGGTGCAGACAGGTGGGACTCGGGGTTCTCCCGGGTAACAAGTGACAAAGGAAACAGCCTCAGGTTGTGTCAGGGGAGTTTTAGGCTGGGTATTAGGGGAAATTTCTTCACTAAAAGGGTGGTCAGGCACTGGCACAGCTGCCCAGGGCAGTGGTGGAGCCACCATCCCTGGTGGTATTCAAAAAATGTGTGGATGTGGCACTTGGTGACATGGTTTAGTGGTGGACCTGGCAGTGCTGGGGTAAGGGTTGGACTTGATCATCTCAGAGGACTTTTCCAACCTGACTGATTCTGTGATTCCATTATTCTTCACGTCCTGCTCTCTGTACTGGTTTGCAGTGGGTGATGAAGCAGCCTCTCAGTGGGAGTGACTCTTGTGTCTGGGGAGCAGAGGGCTTGACATGATGTGCAGGGAATACTCATGTCCACAGGCTGGTTAACCAGGCCATTGCCTCCAAGGGCCTTTCAAAGCCTAAGGTCACAAAGAGGAGGTCTCCTAACCACTCACAGGTAGACCAGGTCGTTAACCCAGGAGACAGCCTCAAAGATCTGGGTCATCCCAAATCTCACTGAGGAAGTCTCAGCCGCACACATCTTTTGTGCAGCTCAAGAGAAGAGCTCCCAGTCAGTGCACATGCTGCACCCCTGAGGCCTGAGGTCCAGAGTGGTCATGCAACCACTCCAGCCCCTGGCCGAGGAACTGGACAACACCGGCTCTGACATCCAGGAACAGGGGATCAGCAGGGCACAGTGTCCATGAGCAAACAGGACCTTCTGCCGGCCTCGCCCCTCCAGTGCAGCGAGCACAAGTTCCATAACCTCCCTCCCCTTTTCCCAGTGGCAGCCAGAGAGATTCTTGTGACCTACAGACCCTTGTGACCATCCCAGATCCTTGTAAACTCCGCCTGTGTGTGAGGTGGCTTGTGAGGGGATTGCAGAAAGACCTGGTGGAGAATTTCCATGTAGTGACACTGCACTGAGTGGGACCATCAGAGCAAGCTTTGCTGTCATGCAGGACCTGGAAATGTTCTCTGAAAATGTCCTCTTGGACATGGGGAAGAAATAAAATAACATCCAAGACCTCATCTGTAGAAGCTGCAAGACTTGGGACTTGTGGATCCCTGTGGTGCTGTGCTCATGGGAGGAGAGGGGAAGGAAAATGCTTGGCACTCAGGAATCTGGAGGGATGTGCCCTGGTGCCACATCTCTGGCCTGCTGCGGAGATACCAGACCCCCTCTCTATGTTGCATCACTTCATCTGCACCTTTCCTTCTGTCCACGGACTCTGTTGGACCCAGCAGGAAACACCAGACTCTACCTCTGGTGCCTCCACAGATCTCACCTGCCATGTGCCATTCCTCTGAAACAGGGAGTGACTGCCTGGTTCCTGGTGCTGTCCTTGGGCTCCGCCTGACACCTGGAGGACTCTGCCAAAGGCGAGGCTGAGAGAGAGCCCATCTCTCTTGGGAGGTTTCTCAGCTGGTGGAAAAACACTGGTGTGTGTTATGGCTGGGCAGGAAATACTTTTCTCATCCTACGGATTCTTCTGAGTGTAGAAAAATGTTCTGTTTTGCCGTGGAGCAGATGTCAGGCTTCTGAAAGCTTTTCCAGAAGGAAACTGGAGCATCTTGCAGAGCCCCAAGCTCTCATCATTTGCCTGCCTAAGCCTGGGAATTTTCAACCCAGTTTTCTGGGACCCAAAGCAGAGAACCCAAGTGCAAGGTGAATCACCTCATTCCAGAGCCCAGGAGAGCATTCCCTTTGGCTTAGAGCAAGGAAGTCTGCTGTGGGCACTTGTCTCCCAGGTGAATGCTCTATCACCTGCGGGGCAGTTGTCATTCCGAGGAGAATGTCCGTGTGAGAAGGGCTTGAGAAACCCTTCCTGCCACCCAGTGATGATCGTGGGGGCCTTGTCTGTCCACCTGTTGTTCTGTGGGTGCTGGGGCTTGTTCTGTGCTGTGGCAGGGATCCAGGCTAGCTGGGACTTCTTAATTCACTTCAGTCCTGCAGGCTGAGCCCAGAAGTGCAAAGTGCTCTGTGGGTGAGTTTATCAAGTGAGTGAGGGACAGAAGTCCTTCCTGCACTCGGAGTTTTGTGGACGATCTCTGGCCCCTGAGGTGGCTTGTTGGCAGCTACATCATGTAGTGTGCACAGGGGCCTGTCTGCACTGCCCTGGAGCCTGTGGAGCAGCCAGGTGGGTTTCTCTTGCTCTCCCTAGCTCCCTTGGATTGTAGGCTTTGATTTGAAGCTGAGGAGCCTTGCCTGTGTGCCTGGACAGCTGGTTCAGCACCACAGAAACACGCAGGCAGCTCAGCTTTTTCAAACTCAAACCTTCCTGTGTGTTACTCAAACCATAACTGCAGTCTGGAGGATAGTTTTCTTCTTGGAGTGAATATTAAGAAGATAAGGACAGGCCTTTGTTTGCGAGTGGATGGTTCTCTCCCCTGAGCTGACCCAAGGCCTCCTCTGTGCTGGCAGGCTCGGGGAGCCACTGGCTGGGACAGGCTGAGCCAGGAAGGTGCTGAGCCTCCAGGCAGGTGCTGAGCCTCCAGGCAGGTGCTGTGCCGCTGAGGGAACACTCTGTCAATAGCCAGGAGGACAGTGCAATTCTATTTTGTCCTCAACTATCGACACAGTGGCTCCTAAATGCCTCCTCTCTCTGTGTTATCTTCACAGGTCACCTTGGTATTCAGATGGTCTGCGACAGAGGAAGCATGAAGGGAGGAGGCTAAGTGCCAGTGGCGGAAGTCACACTCTGAAGGTGATCTGCTGTGACCCAAAAGCTTTCTGACATTCTTTGCCTTGCTTCTGATAGAGAGGAAAAAACTCTTCTTCTCCACACAGAGTCTGTGAAGTCCCAGCAAGTTGCTTCCCTCCAGAATGTGTAGTTTCCAGCTCCAGGAGATTTCTTACCTGCTTCCCATGTGGAAGTGGCTGCAGGATCAGTCCCATGGGTGGAGCTGGCTCTGGTGCTGGGATCACACATCATAACTAGGTGACTGGGTTCAGGCCAATTTGCAGACCCATGCAATTAACCTCTCTCACTTAGGTTTTTCTAATCAGACATTTTTCCTCTGTCTGATTCTCTGAAGTTGCTCGGAAGTGTAGTGACAGAGGATGTTGCCTGGTCAGGTATAGCACTGGTGGTTGTGATCAGTCCCTGTATTAAATACCACAGTGCCTGCACGTCTTAAGTGACTCTTTGTTCACACACTCATCTCTGCTGCTGGTAATCCTGTTCCATCCTGCCTTGAGCAGTAACCTGTTTTGGAGGCAGGTTACTGTGATGAAGTCTGGAAATAGGAATGACCGGTGAGCTTTCCTAATGAATGGGGTCTGCTCATTCTGCTTGCATGCCAGGTTGGGCTCTGCAGTGCCTTAGGTCTTATGAGGGAGCATCTTTCTCCAGCAGTGGACAGGTTGGGCTTCTGCTTCCCATCCCCATACCTATACACCAAATTCTGCCCGAGTAGTACTTGGACCTGAGGATTTCCATGTTTTCTGTGTGCTCCTGTGCTCTTTGCATGTGTACAGCTGTAGGATCACCTCCCAGCTTTAGCCACACTCAGGGACAAAGTGGAGGCAGCAATTAAAAATAAAAAGGCAGTCTGTATAAGTATGAGAGGAGACAAACCTTCAGTCAGAATAAATTAGAAGGCCTGGGTTATAAAAACAAAAAAAGGAGTGAAAGATAGCAAGGAAACATCTGTGGCTGGCAGGGAAAGACAGTAAGAGGAATATTTGAAGTGAAATGACAAAGTCTGCATCCAAGCAGGTTGCAGACCACCTGCAGCACGTGTAGGAAGCCTTGCCAGGGCCAGGTCCCTCTCCAGAGCAGTGTGCTCAGCTCTGCTTTGGCCATGGCCAGCAGTGAGTACATACAGGGCCAGCTTCTCTTGTTGGGCCTGGCTTGGGCTCTCTCTCCACTGTTCTGGCAAATGTTTTCCCTTAATGCACATCCCTGGTTCATCCGAATCCTTGCTGCTGGCGCCATCCTGACCACGGTGTGTACAACTGCTTCTGCCATGCCAGGTCTCTGTGTGTGGCTTCAGTGGCATTTTAGGGCTAATTAAAACCTTTACATTGCTCCCCTGGGTTGCAGGTGCTGTTTGAACTTTCCTCTTCTCCACAGGTGACTGTGACAGGCCTTGGGCACTGAAGGTGAACAGGGGAGCTGCACGGGACTGCCTGTACAGGGCAGGGCAGGCTGTGACTGGGTGCACAAGCAGTCCTCACTTGTGCAGAGACAGGGGATTAGTAACTCCAGTCGTGCAGGAGGTGTTAAATGTCCACTGTAGAATCTTCTGTTGGTTTGGACGGTCGGGACGGCTGGAGACGAGAGATCTCTGAAGAGAGGTCTTTGAGCATGAGATTTATTGTGAAGGGCGTGGTTGCAGGGGCCCTGCTCGGAGCTGCCAGCCACAGCTCAAAGCAGGGCAGGAAAGCAAGAGAGAGCAAGAGGTGCACACGAGAGCAAGTGCACAAGAGAGGAGAGGAGAAAAGAGAAGTGCAGAAGTGAAGAGGGCAAGAGAGAAGTGAGAGGTTCTCGTTTACAATACTATAAATCTTCTTCTGTGCTGAATATTCTAATTTCCATTAACCAATCTAGTACAAGATACAAATCCTATAGCATTTACATACAGCCTATAAGAATCATTACATTACCATACTGTGTTACATTTTAAGCCCTAAAAACTACTCTTTGGACCCCTTCTGCCAAGCTGGTAGGGTCTGCTCTGACCCTTGGACCTGTCTGCAAGCAGAGGGTATTGTTCAATCAAAAGGGGATTACCTTCTGCAGGCCATACTATTGTTTTTCAGTTGTTCAGTAACTAAGGCTTGGTATCTCAAAGCTTGCCTTCATTTCAATCTGGCTTATAGTTTCCATATTCTCAGCATCTTTTGCCAGGCAATCATATTTATAAGGCTTTCCTGTTTCATCTTCCCCAACAGTCCATCATATAAGCATAACACTATAGTGCCTGTTCTGCACCTTATGGTCAGGTTCTCTGTGGGTCAGATTCTCTGTGTCTGATGGCTCTTTGTCATCAGACACGTTCATCTTTTTATTTTTTTAGGTACTACTCCTGTCTCACCCTTTTTTTTCTGTTAAAAGAGAGGGAGAAGGAATTAATGTCATCTCCTCATCTTACTGCTCATGGTCATCTCTGGCAACAGAAATGCACCTCTGGTTTGGTCAGTGCATGGCAGCATTTGCCCCTTGCAAAGGGGAGGGAACAGCAAACGACACCTCCCCTGTGTTTCTGCAGCAATGGGCTATAGCTGATCCTTGTGCCAGGCTGTTGGCGGGGCAATCCTGCCAGGTAGGACAGGCATTAGAGGTTTTCCAGTGTTATTTACCAACCACATCCACTGAAAGCCATGGGGAAGGCACCACAGGAGGGAAGGGGTCGTGCTGCTGTTTAATCAGTTTCTGCAGTGCTTAGTAAATCACAGATTATTGTCCCCTTGCTTAGGTCCCAGTCAAGACTTCTCTCTCCTAATGCAAGCATTTCCATCTTCACTGAGCATGTACATTGTTGGTTTTCAGACTTCAGTTACTTGGGTTCTGTCACTGGCACCAAGTGCCGTTTTTGACATCCAAAACTGGTTGTGAACTTCCTGCTGCTTCAGTTGTCCCAGGCAGGAGCTGAACCCTGCTGCCCCCTCCCATGGGAACAAACCAGAACCCCGGCTGTCCTTGTGCAGGATCTGTCTGGGGCCTCTTTCCCCACTCCCAGCCCACTGTACCAGCTCAGTCCTGCCTCCAGGAGCTTTCTACCCAGCTGACCTGCTGCCCTTGGGGAGGTGCCTTTGCTTCACAGCACAGAAAGGTCCTGTGGGTGTGGGAGCGGACAGTGTCGGTGGCTGCCAGCAAGAGTAGCAGCAGTACATGTGGAGAGCCAGCAGTAGGTAGGGATGGTGTGAAATAAGTAAGATCCTGAGGACTGAGACACCTGCTGTGTATATATTTTGAGGAAGGAGGTGGTTTTGTGGGTCAGCTCTTGCTGTGCCCTGTGGTGCCTGTTTGCAGCTGCAGCATCCTGGATTGCGCTCAAGAAATGCCTCTTCAAGTTCAGCTTGGTCCAGAAAGGATGTGTTTAATGAACTTGGGTGTGACTAAAAGCACAGCAATTGCAGAGGACCGGGCATGTCTCCAAAAGCACCTCCTGAGCTGCACTGCAGCACTGCTGTGGATGTGCCCACCCTGCCTGGTCCAGCCCTGCTGCTCAGGTCACAGGCACTGCCTGGAGACCTTGGCTGCATCCCCTTTGGGGAAAATCCACAGGTCTCTAGCAGTTGTCAGAGTTTGGAAATTTTATGGTCAGCTAAAACACTGGGCACTGCCCAGGTAAGATTGGAGGGGATGAGAAATACACAGTATCAGTATAGTATTTGTATGCATTTCATGTAGACAGCTTTCCAAGGGTAATCATCATCAGAGAATCCTCATCTAAAGTACTTCTGTAAGCAGTATTTGATGTCTTTTATTAAAGCTCTGGAATCAAGTAAATACAAATAGTTGCTAATAACTGCACATGGCACAAAGTGTCACATTATGAGGACAGATTGCCTTGAATAAATAGTCCTCCATTTGAAAAGCTTCAGGAAAGAGGTGTAAGTCTCAAGATCTTAAAACCAAAAGCCATTGCAGCAACAGACCAAAGGAACTGCTCTATTTAGTTCATTGAGGAGAATTTTAAAAGCATTCCCATCAAGATCTATAAATGATTAAATGTTGAGACCCTAGACATAAGAAAGAAAACACTGAATTTAATGCTGCACAGACTCAGGCAATGGGTAAGGCAGACTTCAGCTGTGACAGGGCTTAATCATTAGAGCCCTTTACTGTGCATTATAGAGGATTTTCTATGCTTGAAATCTAGAAAATGGGCTGTATCTGCCCTGGAAACACTGGGCTCATCACAGGACTCGCTGGTGGAGGTTTCTGGCCTGGTACTGCAGGAAGTTGGACTTTACCATCTAAGTGGTACTTTCTGAACATAATATCCATGAAACCTGCACATGAGATCCTTGCTGTTACATCCTCATTAACAGTTATTGAGGTGGCTTTTTCTGGCGGCTTCTTTGTCAGTAGCTGTGAGGATTTTCCTAACCTGCTCACCCTTCCAGGACATGTTAAGCACTCATCCATTTTAGGAACCCTTTGAAAATGGAACATTTAAGAGTTAAGCTGCCATGGGGACTCAGACACCAAAGCACCATTTCAGACTGCACAGTTCAAAGCATTTGTCTGCAAAAGCCCTCTTCTAACCCCACAGATGTGTGGCCTCCATGGGTACCTCAATCCTTCCTCATAAATCCCTTCCCTGGCTTTGGGCAGGTGCCCAGCTCGGGGTGACTCTTGCAGGCTGTGAGGATGAGCCTTGTCCAGGGCCACTGTTCACCCCCAGCTGGGGTGCAGCACCTTGGCCCCAAACAGTGACACTGAAACAGCACCCGTGACAGCAGCCCCCATTCTGCCCACAGGGGGTTTGTCCTACAGGCTCAGAATGAAGTTGAAACCATGATCCCTGCACATAAACCATCTTCAGAGCTCAAGCTCACCGAAGTCTCTTGCTCTAGTGGCCTTCTGTTTCTTGCCATATTAAGTCGTGGCCTTCTCTGAGAAGCAACAAGGAATCTGTGACTCTCTGAGTGAGATGTGGTCCAGATTTACCTCTAATTGTTAACAAAAGCTGCAGAGGCAGTTTAAGACCTCTGCTCCCGTCTAACTCACTCGTATTTTTATTTCTCTGTACATTCCTGCGGCCTTGTCACATCCCAGAGCAGAGCTGGGGAAGGATGGAAAGGGAGAGCTGTGCTGGGAGGGCATCACTTGAGTGGGATAAGGTTCCTTGTCACAGCTGTTCCTCAGGGAAAGCACAGATTGGTAACTGACCTGTAATAAAGTATTCCCTGCAGTTCCCCTTACAATGTAGCATTGGTTTTCACACCCTAACTCTTTTTTTCTGGTTTTGCATTTGTTTCTAGGGGTTTTTGTTGCCTTTTTTTATGGTCTGCTAAACATTTCTATTCAAGGGTTACCACCTTTCATTTCAGCTGGGAACGTGACGGGTGTGGCTCCTCCTTCCTTTTAGCTCCAGCCTCCTTGGGAAGACCTACAAAAGCATTCTGGCTCTTCTTCAGTTCTTATCACTCCTCTGTTTTGGGATAGTTTTCACGTGTGGATGCATCTCACTCTGCTCCCCATTTCTAGGAAATGAGCTCTGCATCAGGAGTATGTAAATCCCTGGCAGTGCTGTCCATCCAGCCTGGAGCCTTTTAAAGCTTGCAGAAAAACCAAGTTGAATATACTTTGCTAAATATATTCCTTTTCACTTCTAGGTCCTCCTATTGAGCCCCTGGAGCCAACCAGGCCTTTACCCACTCTTCCTGTTCGCAGAATTCACTCCACTTCGGAAAGAAAACACGAGAGACAGCCACGACCTCCCAGTCCTCCTCTGGGTGATAGGCCAGCTCTCCCTGGCTCCAAACCGAACATCTGTGATGGCAACTTTAACACTGTGGCTCTCTTTAGAGGAGAAATGTTTGTTTTCAAGGTACTAAGAATTCCTGCTTACCCGTGAGTCTTCCCTTCATTTTATTGCTGGAAAAGGTTAATGGAAGTATTTGGCAGTGAGATTTGAAATGTCTGTGAAAATATCTCTGTTCCTCTGAGGGTGATGACTGAGCAGCATTGGAAGGAAGTGTAAGCAGATTGGCTCTGTAATATTTGGAAACAGTGCCTGATGGGATTTACAAAATGCCCAGGCAGCCTGTGCTCCAAAATGTGAACTGGGTGCATTGGCAGAGAATTCAGACACCACCAAGCCTGAGAGGAGCCACCTGTAAAGCCAGGAAGCAATACCAGTGCCACGGTTAACCACAGAACCCTAGAGTGGTTTGGGTTGGGAGGGACCTTAAAGACCATCTCGTTCCACCCCCTGCCATGGGCAGGGACAGCTTCCACTAGACCAAGCCCCATCCAAGCTGGCCTGAAACACTTTCAGGGATGGGGCAGCCACAGCTTCTCTGGGAACAAGCCTCATTGACTCAGAGGTGACATGCATGGAACTGGGGCTTTGGGAGCACTCAGCCTACCTGGGGAGTTTAAGTCAACCTTCCTTGTAAACTACAGCCAAGGAGGAAGGAGAGGCTTTGCTCAATAACCCATTAGGGTGCCTTGAATATGATCCCATCCATGATCCCATTCCCAAAATACCAGTAGCTTTCACTCTGCCCAATGGGTGTGAAGTGTGGAGAGGGATATAGTGAAGGCTATTAAATGGACAAACCACATCAGTTGCAGGATATTCCTGAAACGGAACTAGTTGAAGGTTGGGATGGTATCTGGGAGAAGTTTCACGGGTTCTGTCCTGCTCGTGCTCATCCCTGAGCATCCACTGCAGCTTTAACTAATGATCTAATATCTAAAGGGATATTTCATAACTCCTTTGTGCCTCCAGACCTTGTGTGTTTCACACAGTCACCAGATAATGTTCAGGCTGGCTCTCCTGGGCTCTGAGAGTTGAGCTTCAGCTGTACCAGGACAAGCAGGACACCTCAGTGACAAGACATGGAGAGGTCACAGCTTACAGCTGTGGACTCGCTTCCCCCTGCTCCTTTTCCCTCTCCTTTCTCAAGCACCCTCAATCAACATCTCCCCCCTTGGGCTGCCATCTTCCCCCCACAGCACTTCCCACACCGGAGGCAGTGCTGGGCTGGGCTGGAGCTGTCACCTGAAGCAGGACTTGTGTCTGTAATGGTTGTGGGGCCTTGACAAGGATTAGCAGTGCTGGATGCTGGACCCAGCCAGGTCTGACTGCAAGACAAAAGTACTCAGTCTCAAGAGGCTTCTGGTTTTCTCAGGATCGCTGGTTCTGGCGTCTGCGCAACAACCGGGTGCAGGAGGGGTATCCCATGCAGATTGAGCAGTTCTGGAAGGGCCTCCCTGCAAAGATCGACGCAGCCTATGAGCGCTCTGATGGCAAATTCGTTTTCTTCAAAGGTACAGTACAGTTCAGTACGAGCCAACCACTCCTGCCTCACCTCAGGCTGCTTTTATGGCATGAAAATGGTGAAAACAGGTACGCTGCACCCTTGTCCTTTCCCAAGGGGGCACTTCAAGCAGCCACTGATCCTTAAAATACAGTTCAGTGTGGGCTGGCCTTGCCAGGACAATGTCTGTATAGAGTTAATATCAATTAGGGGAAGTTGGCTTTCATGTGATAACAAGAAACAGCTCCTGTTTCCCAGGGAGTGTCAGTCCCCTGCCTGTCTCCTTGAACACCAGGGCACTGAGGCCTCTCCAGGTACAGGGCACTCCCAAACCTCACTTCGGGACAAGTGTCTCCTAAAGAGACAAGTGACCAACCTTGTGCTGGGGCCCACTTTAGCTCCTTGTGTGGTGACAGTGTCTGAACAGGATCCTCTAATTTGAGAGCAAGTTGTGAGCAAGGAAGCGTGGCTGGAAAGCACATCCAGTACAAAACCAGTACCTGGGCGTCTGAATTTGTGTCTGCAGCTTCAGTACCTCAGCTTTTTAAACGGTATTGAAACTTGAGAAGGCTCAGGGAAAGGCAACAGAAATGTCTGAAAAGCTTGGGCTGGCCAACACCTCAGCCTGAGCAAGGGATGGCAGACGGGGGATGAGACAAATCTTTGAAATCATTCCTGGCATGAGAAGGTAAATGGGAAAGGGCTGTTCAACAGCTCTCCCAAAACAAGAGCTGAGGAGCAGCAGATGAAACAAGGTTTCAGATTCAAAATGAAGCGGAGGAGCAGCTTTTTCACAGATTACAGTTAAGCCTGGAAGCCCTCAACATCCTGCACTTCACTGCAGTTGGTTTAGGTTCGTATCGACTCAACTCCTAACCAGGCCAATCTGTTTGTTGTTTGTGTCCCCACTCACCTCTAGGAGATAAGTACTGGGTTTTTAAGGAAGTGACGGCAGAGCCAGGCTACCCTCACAGCCTGGTGGAGCTGGGGAGCTGCCTGCCCCGGGAGGGCATCGACACGGCGCTGCGCTGGGAGCCCGTGGGCAAAACGTACTTCTTCAAGGGGGACAGGTACTGGAGGTACAACGAGGACAAGAGAGCAACGGACCCAGGATACCCAAAGCCCATCACCGTGTGGAGAGGAATCCCTCAGGCTCCTCAGGGGGCTTTCATCAGCAAGGAAGGCTGTATGTGTCTGCAGTCATTGCAGCTGCTAGGTGGGGAAGAGCTGGTCTGTGCTGGGAGCTGGGCGGTTGGATGTGGAGTGCTTTGAGTATTTTCTGATCCAGGAATCAAGTCTCAGAAGCCCTCGGGTCACCTGGGCTTTGTGAGCAGCAGCGGTTTGAGAGCCTTCCTGACCCTCATCCCAGCCCACACACCTCCTCAGCTGCTAAACCACGTTACAATCCAGCTCGTAGGGAATGGGATTTTTTCTGCCACAATAGACCCTACCCAACTTTTCCTGGGCCCTGTTTCTGAGGATGCTGGAACTTACATTTCCTCCTAATTTACCTGTAGTGAGCTCTGGCTCTCTGCTAAAGGCTCCAACCTGTCTGATGATAGCAGTTTGCCTTGAAGTTATGCTCTGAGTAGGGGCTTGGAGCTCCAGAGGCTCCTTCCAACACATTTCTTTCTCTGATTTGAAGATTTCCTCCTCCTTCAGTTAGGGAAAGAGCCAACAGAAGGGGCTTGTGCCATTGAGGCTGTGTTCAAATCTGGAGCTGTGGTGTGAGGGGAGGGCTGTAGGGCTGGGCCAGGCTGGAGGATAGCAGGGAGACCAGACAAGCTGCAGGAGACCAGCACTTTTTCACCACAGCTCCCTTCTCCTGTTCTCTTTCTTTTTTTTCTGATAACTTGAGAGTCATTAGAAAATGAGTCATCTGGGGAGAGGGAGGTGCTTCAAACAACATGTTGCATAAAGCACCACCCTTTTATTAGCAGCAGGACAGCACTGCTCCTTAACACTGGCCAAATCTTTGTGACTCTGTGGCAAAAGGACTCACCTTACTCAGCATTTGCTCCCTCAGGCTGAGTGAACAGAAACCTGGTGTTCTTCCAAACCCTGTCACACCCAGGCACACGCTGGCACCCTGCAGACATGTTAACCACCTGGTAATGACGAGCACATCTTTACAGATGCTTTAGTAAAAAATAACTCAGTGCAGAACCCTTCCTTTAAAGTTAGTAGGGCTTTGTTTTTTAATTCTCAGCTTGTCTTAGCCAAGGGGAATGGTGTTCCAGGGGCAATGTTGAACACACAAGCCAGGGTTATGGCTTCTCCTTTAAATCCCAGCTCCAAAACCACCTTGACTTTACAATGGCTTGGGAACGCCCTGGATAAATGTGTTTTATTGACTTAGGTAGTGGCTAGTTTCAGTTGTCCAGGCTCCCTTAATGTCCTCCCACAAGCACAGCTCATTAACCGGAAATAGTGAGAAATACTCTCTGTTTTGTCTCCTAGTTTACACCTACTTTTACAAAGGGAAGGAGTACTGGAAGTTCGATAACCAGAGGCTGAGTGTGGAGCCAGGCTACCCCAGGTCGATCCTCAGGGACTGGATGGGCTGTAACCAGAAGGATGTTGAGCGGAGCAAGGACCGGCGCCTCCCGCACGACGACGTGGATATCATGGTGACAATAAACGACGTGCCCAGCACTGTCAATGCCATCGCAGTGGTGATCCCCTGCATCCTGTCCCTGTGTATCCTTGTCCTGGTATACACAATCTTCCAGTTTAAAAACAAAGAGGTGCAGCAAAATGTTGTGTACTACAAAAGACCTGTCCAGGAATGGGTATGACACAGCCCACTGCACGTTTCAACTCATTGAGCTGATGAGGACTATGGACACACACAAAAAAGAGAGAAAAATGCATTGAAAAGCCTACCAAACGAAACTACTTCAGTGACCTACAAGTTTTGGACACCCTGGGATGGAAATAAGCAGGAAAACTGGAAAAAAAATACAAGCAGGCAGCCTTGCAGTGTGGAGCCTCTTTCCTTTGTACTGCTTTGGTCACCTGCCGGTCGCGGTGCCATCCGCCGGCTCGCTCTGCCAGCACCAGAGTCTTCGAGACAGGTTTCAACTGATCTGGGAAACTTCCTTCAGTTCCCTGCACCAGTGCTCCCTGTTAAACCCAGCATTCTCCAGTGTAGCTAAACCACCTCTGAACAGAACCATTTTTTTAATAGCTGTCTCATAAATGAATTAAGATCATGAAATCTATGAACAAGAACAATTTCAGTGTCATAAGCAGAAGACATTCTGATGCTGAATCATTCTAAAAAAATCTTCTTAGTTTATTACAAAATCCAGGGATCTGCCTGGATACGATTTTCCAATACCTGCTGGTCAGATGTTTTGTACATTCATAACTAATCAATGCTGCCACTCAGCACAGTGCACGAGGAACCACCGAGCACTCAAAGAGGTACCGGAGTGTGGAGCAGAAGCTCAAGAAGCACCAAACAGACACCTGGCAACATCGAGCCCTAGACTGGGACAATCTAAAGACAAAGTAATTGGGTCTTAAAAAAAAAAAAAACACAAAAAAACCAAACAAACAATCATGGTTTTTGTTTTGGGAGCCACTCATGAAAGAAATATTTTAATGTCGTGTAAGTTGGTTTAAGCTCCCGCCAGCAAGAACCCATGAACCAATGGTTACCGAAATACCGGGAGTGTGTGTGGATGCAGACTGCACTCTGCCCGTTAAGATGCTGGGAAAAGATGAGTTGTTGTTCCGTGGCATGTGTAACTAGATTGTGGAATTTGTACGTTGGGTTTCAGGAGAATGGAAATGTTTGTTTGGAGTGAGGTTGTCATTATATTTTGCTGAAATAATCAAGGTACAGTAAGAATTAGGCCTGTTTATAAAACTAAATCCAACCCCTGTAGATGTTACAAGCATTGTATGCCTTCAAAATTTGGGTTTTTTTGTTTTGCTCACTTCTTCACAGGCAAATATTTGGCAAGGACCAAAGGAAGCATGCCACACAGTAGAATGAGTTTACCACGTTTGACAGAGCCATAAAAATAAGGTAAAGGCAAGAAAAATACCTTAACTTTCAGCTATTAACTTTCCACAGATCTCTTCCTACAACAGTAGCTTCTGTTTATCCCTCTTACAGTTGTAAGTGGTTCAGGATATTGTGCCCTAACCACAAGCTTTTGATTTTCATGTCGATGCTGATATTTTTACCATGTTGAATGAGAGTGGAAGAGTCTCTTGCAGTGCAGTGTAACGGTGAAGTCCAGCACTGTACAGAAGTGCCATCCATGTCAGCACAGGAATTGCTTTGCCTGTGGGGAACAGGTGATTAACCTAAGCCCTCTGCCTATAACTGAGTTTTATTGAGTGCAATGGAAGTGCAATGCACAGAATGTCCACTTAGTATAGAAAAAGTACAGCTTTATAATGTCAGCTCTGAAAAAAACCCCAAGGACTACAAACATGCTAAAACTATTCCTAATTACAATGGGGAACGAAGCAGCAGAGAGATCCTTAGCATTCCGGATTGCTAATTAGTGCTCAAATATTGCTCTGGTGAAGCAGGATAGACACATAGATTCATCTGGTGAAGCCCACTAGGACTGCATTAACGCGTGGTTTCAAATTGTACTTTGTCCTTCATAACTGATTTCCATAGCCAAGCTGTTTATTGTGTTTAAACATAAACTACTACCAACATATTACAGAGTTAAGTGAGAAGCTCGTAGATGCGAAACTTTGAACCGTAGTGACAAAACGTGCTAACGTCTCGTGATGGGTGAAGGAGTGCGAAGGACCAAACGAAGTCAGAGCTACTGATCAGACACCCCCACGCTACTCCGCGTTGCTCTGCGTGCCAGAGGTGTGGTGGGGCACACACCACGGACGCCGCAGCCCCGTGGCACCTCGGTCTCATCTGTACGCTGCCATCTCGCCGGGACTGCGACAGCCCAAACCTTTGAGCAACTTCCAACAGCCATCATTAAAAAAAAAAAAAAAAAAAAAAAAAATAAAAAAAAATTTACAAGGGAGAGCCATGTCTGGGTTTGTTTGTATTTCCTCCTCCCCTGCCCCAAAGGTAGGTTTTTGGCCTGTCCAAGGAATGAGCTGCTCAGGCAGTGCAGTGCCTGGGTGGGCAGGAGCCTGAGCCGTGTGCCCGGGGTGGTTGCAAGGGGAGCTGCTGCCCTGGGCTGCCAAAACCCAGCCTCAGCTGCTGCTCCACAGAGCCACAGAAATACCTCGGGGCCTTCTCTACCTGCCCTGTACCTGGCTCCTGGGGCAGGTGTTACATAGTGGAGTTTCCAGGGGGTGAGGTATTGCAGGAGGTGCTCAGGGGGTGAGAACAGCCCTCCGCAGCCACAGCAGGGTAAGCAGCTTTCCTCCACTACAATCCCATTCATTATCATCTCTGTTTTGCTATGACCAGCCCCTGGACAGTCCTAGGGTAACTTGGATCTGGGCACAAACATGTTTTTTTTGTGTAAGGGACAGTTCCCACCCCTGAGCTCTTTGCTGGGATCCTGTGCTGTGCTGCAGAAGCGCCGGACTCGCTGCCCATCAGCCTGGCCAAAGCTCTCTGTAGGCAGGGGCTGTGTTCCAGCTCCTGTCCAGAAATGCAGGACACGTTGTTCCCACAGGGGAGCAGGGATCAGCAGTGCTAATTCAACTCTCACAAGCAAAAGGCTGTTCTAAGTGTGTTCCTGTGATCCTGCTCTGCAGCACGGGGGTTTAGACAGCCCAGGGACCCTGGAACACCCTGGACAAGCTGCCAGCCACGCTCACTATACTGCACTCAATACCCTATTTGGTTTTTTTCCAGTTTTTGACTACTTTGAATAATTTCATCACCATTTGGGCTCATTGTCCCAGGAAATTTAGACATTTGCTGGGATACATGAACACTACATTCACAAAAGTTGGTCCTCCACTAAGACAGATTAATTATTCCTAGCTTATAACTAGTCATTAAACCTCAAGGTCTCCCGTCTCACACCGTGAGGACTCAGAGGTTTAAAAACCTCTGTAAAGGATCCTGACAAAAGTCTTTGGCCATTAAAGCACACACAGCTACACACCCCAAGACCTCACTGAACCCAGTTATGAGACTTTCATTTCTCCCTCCTGTCAGATTCATCCCATGGCTCGATCCAGCCCTTCTCATAGTATCACCTGTTTATCCAGCACACCTTTAGTTCCTCAGATCATCCCTGCAACCCTTCCTAGCACCTGAAGTCACATGTTGCCTTCCACTGCCTGATGACAAAGGTGCCAGGTGGCTTTAGCCATGGTATGTAACCCACAGCTTTGTAGCTCAGCAATTTCATTTTTAAGAATCCCAAGAACCTGTGGGAATCCAGCTTTGATTTTATTTACTATTCCTTAACACCTCTTGGCATCATCACCATGGATGCTGTGCTGCCTTGGAGATGAAAAGCACATGGAAAGGGTCAGTCAAGTGCTGATCAGTCACTGTGCTTGTGCCCCGGGCTGTGACGCCAAGGGCCTGACCTGGAATCCTGCTGTAACCCTTCACCTGGGCTGCCATTTCACCCTTGCTGAGGCACATTGCTGTGCTCAGCCTCCTCCTCACCACCCTGCTCCTGCCAGCTCTGGCACTGCAGGGCAGGATCTCAGGGGAAGTAATGGGCAGCGGCATGAGAATTTCACTCCTCCTTTTCCCCAGCTTCTTTTGGAGTTTTCGAGACCCAAAATTTAATGTAGATGAGCACTACCCCAAAATATCTATTTGCAGAAGTGCTTGGCAACCACTGTGCAACATTTGCATCTCATCTACACATAGTGCTCAGGCTAAAGATGCATCACGGATTTACAGCTAATGCTGCTTTGGGCTGTTTGGGCTTTGTTTTCCTAATTAGCTCCAGACATTGTTTGCTTTCTTGACCATTGCTGAAGCCTGAGCACATCTGTTCCAATATGGACCTTCATTCAGTCAGGAATGTCCTCTTGTACTGCCCAGAGTTCACCAGTACGGGGTGAAATTTGGATTCTTAACCAAATGTGCTTTGCTTCACATTCAGCTGCACTAAATTTACCTTTCTGTCCAGTCCTCATCCTCACTAGTCAAAGTCAGTATGGCCAAAATTCCCTGCCCTCATCCACTGCCTTTCCTAAAGCAGACATGTAAGAGGGCTTCCCTCATTCCATGGGATCACTCACCCGAGGTCCCTAAATGCCTTTGGCACAAAATCCTGTCAAATGCCTTCTGAAAATACAACTAACAGTACAAGAGACCTTCTCCCTATCCCTGTGGACTCCTTAAAGAGCTGCACAGGTCTTCTAAGATACAGCTTTCCATTGAAACACCACATTTATCCTCCCTCACAATCCATGTTTCTAAATCCATTCTTTATTATAGCTTGTTTTCCCTGTACACAGGTCCATCTCACTCGTTCAGAACTCCCACAGACCCGTGTTCAGAACAGGTACCACCACATTTGCTCCACCTAAGAGCTGAGCCCTGTGAGGTGGCCAAAGGGAAGCAGCTTCTCAGTCTGAATACTGAGACAGGCTGAGAGGACACCTGGAGTCAGTGCCAAGACAGGTGGTGCATGGTATCAAAAGGGTTGATATCTGATCAGAGATGATCATGGCAATCTTTATTTTAAAGTTTAAGGAGTAACCTTTTATCAGCCAAATTTTACAAAGCCTTCCCTGAACATCCAGACAGTAAAACAAAAATGGAAATTTACTCAATTTTCTACAAAGCCCAAAGCTGAAAAGAGCTCTGCCCATGCAGCCCTCAGGTCATCATTCCTTAAGAGAACCCAGCTGAGAGCAAAGCAGCTGTGTGGAGACAAGTGAGAGCTTCCTCTTACCCTCAGGATGGGAAATGGAGGCATTTCTATGCCTTCAGTGCACCCTTAATGGACAAGCAGGAAAGCAAATGAAGTATCACTGAGCAGCAGCTGTGTAGAAAGAAATTACTATCTTCTGCCCAAAAGTAACACCTGCAGCTCCTTTCCATCTGGCACAGGCAGAGCTCTTCATGAGGTAGCTCCCAAATCTGCAGCCTCTGACTGATTATGTGACTGCTTAGGCCCATGTTATTTAACCTCTGTCTCCAAGGTAACTCCAGATGAGGTGGTCCAAATCTACTGGGATTTGCTGACTTCTAAGAGTTTCCTGTTGTAGGAAGTAAACTCCTGCAGGACAAATTAAGCCCACGGGCAACAGAGCCTTTTGGCTCTGTCTTGCAGGTGCCTCAGAAGCAGCACAGGTGACACCAGGTCAAACCCTGCTCCAGGGACTCCCATACTGCTGTTGTTAAAAGCCCTTGGATTGACAGTGAAAAACTCCAGTTTTTATCCAAGTTAATCACTTCAGAATCACCATCCCATGGGAACAGCTTCAAGTTGGGGCAAAAGAGCAGGTGATGACTTTTGAATTATTTTGTGGCAAGTAAACTACTGTATTTTTGGTGTTGGACATACAGAGGGGTCTTACGTGTACCTAGAGCAGAAACACCACTTGAGCAGGAGCGTGGAAAGAGAGGGCAGCGCCTGTAGTGCCAAAACAAACTGCTGTGCAGCAGGACACTGGTGCAAGACTTAAGGCAAAATGATCTCTAGTGATCAACATCCAAGAGCAAATATTGTGGGGTAATTTGAGGGGCTCAGTTGGCATCACAAAACCAGAAAGCAGAGCTGAAGAACTGAGCAAAGGGATAGAGAGCATTCCTTATTTGTATCTTACACATGTTATTTGTCAGTTTTTGTGATAACAGTTTACAAAAGATGACAAAAATTTGGTTTTGTAGCCTCTCCCTTGGGCCAGGCCTGCAGAAACATCAACAGAAGGTCTGGATGTCTGTGATCCAAAGTGCAGCTCAACTTCACTCCTTAGGAGCCTTCTGGGAAGTAGGAACCAACACTGCTCATGTCAGGCTAAAAGACAAAACAGAAAGAAGGTTTAGTAGTGCCAGAGTGCAGAAGGCATTTCAAAATACAGCTTCAGTCAGTTCTCACCTTCCCACTACAAAGGCCCAGAAGAAATTTCCCTTCCTAGAAAATGGCCTCTGGAAAGAGGGAAGCAAGCTAACAGCCAGCCACAGGAACAGACCTCTCAGGCTGGCAAAGGCAAAATGCACATTCAGCCTGGCCCAGGCAATGATTAACAGCTCAGAGCAGGTTTAATTATGGCTCTGATATGCTCAGAGACATCAAGACTTTGTATTCAAACTGTAACAGGGCAAAGAATTCTTTCAAGGGTTCTTCACTGAAGGAATTCCTTATGCCAAAAACAATTCCCAGATTGTGGCTGAGAACTCACCCACCAAGTTACAATGCTCAGGTAGTTCGGGAACACACTTTTAGCACCACATCAGTGGTCCTCAGGGATGTAACTCAAAGCCCAAAACCAAAGCCCAAATACAGTTCCCACAGGACATTCATCTATGCTTAGGCCTAAATGTAAAAACATTTGCTTATGTAAAAACATTTGCACACATTAATGAATGGGGAAGGTCCCATATCGTTACCACTCCAGACAGAAAACAACACCTGCCTCACATTAAAAAGTAACTCGGACAAAGCCTTTAACAAAAAGCCTTAAAAAAAAATTCAAGTTAGCAGTTTTAAATATAAGAAGTTTAAGGCAGCAGCAGCTGACAAGTTCCACAGTCTTTTTGCCTCCAGCAATGGTTATAGCAAGCATTTGAAATAACATCTGAATAACTACAGCAATCAGAAACCAAGATGACAAGCAAAGTCACTGGTATTTTAACTTTTAAGATAGTATTTATTTAAAAAAAACCCATTCATGTAATAGCTGAGCACTGAACAGTTAGGAAAGAAAATGTGACAGCTGAAATAGATGTTATTTCTCACAAAAAGGATTCTCATTGCAATGAAACATTCCATAACCCAATGAGTAACTGCTGCCAGTAACCAACAAAAAGGGAGAGGAAGCGAAAAAATGATAATTAAAAAATATAGATCAACTGCGAAACCAGCTGCTTTTATAATAAAATCTCGCCTGTTTTGACCATGATCCTGCCTACCTGTCAATCAGGGAATCCCTCATGTTGGTGGCAATGGTGCTTGGCTGAGCCTCGTTGAGCCTGAAGATGCTCTCGATGACGGAGAGCTCGGTGCTGGTGGTGTCCAGCCCACAGAAGGCGCACCAGTCGTTGACCACCATCCCTGCTGCGATCACCTCGCTGCCGCGGTTCACCGTCCCCGCCTGCCAGGGACACAGCAGCAGTGAGCAGGAGCTGCCACAGCACAGCTCCTCACACACTCCTGGCACAGGGCTTTACTGGAGGGCTCAGCTCACACCGCTGAAAAGATGAACTCTGCCACCAGCAGAGTCCTGAAGGTGTCAGATAAAATGGTGAACAGCCTTTACTCTGGTGAGAAATTGGTGTGGCTTTCAGTGAAAGAGAATGCAATGAGCAGGAAGGATAACAGCATTCACACATCCAACTGAGCAGGCACAGGAGTTTCTTACTTAATCTTTTCAAACATTGGCTTCAGCCAAACCACAGACAGCCTCACATTCTGTATCTGCACAACTTGCACAATCCCAGCAGAGCAACATTTCAGAAGGCAGCTATAAGCACTGAGCAGCTTATTCAGACTCGGGAAAGACAGGAAACTGTCTGGAAGACTTGGTTCAAGTCTTTTCCTCACCTCCCACTCAGAATAACTTCACAGAAAAACAGTATCTGGGAGCCCCTGAGCTGGAGAAACATTGCAACTGAGTCGGGAGGGAATGGGAAGAGCAAACACTCCCAAAATGCCTTACCACGAGTGGGACCTGCAGCAAAGAAGACAGTTCATCCTGGTCATCGATTGAAGTTTTGGGGTGCACGATTCCTCCTTGGTTACTAAAAACACAGTAACTTCCTACCAGCACCTGGTCTGCTACTGTTTGTCTGAAAACCTCCACCTTCAGCACATCTGCCAAGATCTCTTCTGTCTCCTGCAAATGGAAGGAGGATAAAGCCTTCAGCTGAACAGCATTGTGGAGTGGCAAGTCAAGCTATTCCTGCACACAGCCCTCAGCTGGGAGCCTCCCACACTGCACAGCCCATTGCGACCCAGCCATGGTAACACACAAAGCCAAGCTCCACACTCCACATGCTCCCAGTTTCCTGTGTCACCATAAACACAACCTCATGCCTTTGCTGAGAGATGCCCAAATCCCCCCTTTCTGTTGGCAGTACATCACTTGGTATCAATTCCCAGCAAACCAGTCCTCTCTGGCCCCAAACCACTGGGACAAAATGGTCTTCTCATAACTCTAACAACTTCCTTCCTCTCCAGGTTTCACTGTGAATTATTTTGATTTCTCTCTCTCTGGCCATCTTACTTTTTACACTTTTTAAAAACATATAGTGCAAAGCCTTCTCCCATCCCCTTCTTCCCTTTGCACTCCTGCCACCAAGTCCCATCTCTTCATCACCTTTAGCAGAAGCTGGAAGCACTGTCAGGACCTGCAGCCACATAACACATCACTCTCAATGCTGTTAAGATATCAGTTCTCAGACATAAGATAGAAGTGCTTTGTCTCCTCTGCCCTTATTTTAAACTCTCATACAAGAACCTTTTACTTTTCTTTCAGACCCCTGTAATCATGCACATCCATGGTCTCTTTCAGCTATGACACGCTCTGGCTCACTCAGCTGTAGCTTGTAACTCCTTCTGTGGTCCTCACTGCACTCCTCCTGACGCTCTTTCCTAGACCCGTGCACGCTCTAATTCACTCAATTTTATGCACACAGAGCAAACTGCACCCAATGATCACTGAATCACAGAATGGTTTGGAGGGACCTTAAAACTCACCTCATTCCACTCCCTGCCATGGGCAGGGACACCTTCTACTAAACCAGGTTGCTCCAAGCCCTGTTCAACCTGGCCTTGGGCACTTCCAGGGATGGGGCTTGGAGCTTCTCTGGGCACCCTGTGCTAAGGCCTCACCAACCTCACAGGGAAGAGTTTCCTATCCCACTTCCCAATATCCAATCTAGCCCTGCCCTCTGGCAGTGGGGAGCCATTCCCCCTTGTCCTGTCCCATGATACACACGACCCCCCACTCCTTCCCTTCTCCAGAGCACATTGACCACAGCTGAGCCAGAGGGAACTATTCCAGCCGCAGCCTGGGCAGCACTTCCCAGCCCACTTTGAACGTGGAAGTGTCCCAGAGCCCCGTACCCTGTCCAGATCTGGGTGAACCAGAGCCACATAGTCATTGCACGTGGTGACATTGCCCAGAGCTGACAGCCGCTCCTCCACGCGCTGGATCCGCACGGAATCCGGGAGGCTGTTGCGGATGTGCTGAAGCTCTTGGTCTGTCGTGCTGCTCGGGACC
Organism: Struthidea cinerea; assembly: GCA_013397865.1. Lineage (NCBI taxonomy): Eukaryota > Metazoa > Chordata > Aves > Passeriformes > Corcoracidae > Struthidea > Struthidea cinerea. Next base: position 118,952 of record VZTI01002169.1, on the reverse strand, counting down.
AGCAGCCCATGTCTGTTCCCTAAAATGACACAAGAAAACAGAATAGAATGAAAAGAATGTTTCTACAGGGTGCCCTAGCACGTCCCTGCTGTTCACACATGGCTTGAGCTGCTCTTGCTCTGTGTGTTCCTTCCAAGCCCAGAATTCAGCCCAGGAGATTTAAAGATAACCTACACCATAGGAAAAGAAAAACCAGGCTGAAGCACAGAGTGTGGGTGAATGGCACTGTCTCCACTCCCTTCTCTCTTCCAACAGGACTAAAGGAAGCCTGAGGCTCTCAGTGAGACACTTTACAAGAACTCTCCGTGCAGATGCCATTTGCAGACCCTACAGAAGGCCCAGGTGCTACTGTTTGTGTGACTGTGGCAGCACGACTGAAGGGTTAAAGGCACAAATAAGCGAGAAGCTGGTCTGACCTACCAGGGTCTCACCAGGCAGAAGAGACACGTGAAAGGTTCTTCCCTGACTTTCACATTCGGTAATGCCTCCCCCTTCCCGGGCTCTGCCCCCTCCCTGGGCCAGCACTGAGGAACAGCGGAGCTTCCCAGGCCCCGAAAGCCAACACTCCCCCCACCCCGGCTCCCGGGCGAGTCTCTGTTTCCCCTCTGTCCTTCACAGAATCAGCCAGGTTGGAAAAGATCTTTGAGATCATCCTTCCTCCTCCTTACACACTCGAGGCATTAAAACAACCCTCGAGGGCGAGGGGCGCTGCCCCACGGGCTCCCGGCACGGCTCAGCCCCCGGTGCGGCTCCGACCGAACCCGCGACCTTTCCCCGTGCCCCCCGGGGCTCCTCACGTACCCACACACATCCTGCCGATGATGCGGCAGCCGGCGATGGAGGCATGAACCACCGGGATGGTCCCGAAGAGCTCCCCCTCGAACACGCTGCAAAGACAAAGCGCCGCGTCAGGGCCCGAGGGGCCGCGGGCAGGGCAGGGCAGGGCAGGGCCGGGCCGGGCCGGGCCGGGCCGGGCCGGGACCCCTCACCTGTAGAAGTTCTCGGAGCCGCCGATGGCCACGAGGCAATAGGCGTTGGTGAGCTTGGCGAAACAGCCCAGCTCGTTGTTGTTCTCAAAGCTGGCGCGGACCGCCATGGCAGGAAGGGGAATGCGAGCGGGGCCGGGAATGGAGCCGGGAACGGGGCCGGAAATGGGAACGGGAATGGAGCGGGGAACGGGACTAAGAATGGGGCCGAGAATGGGAGCGGAGCTTGGTCCGGGAAGGAAGCCGGGACGGGACCAAGAATGGGGCGAGAACGGGAACTGGGCGGGGTCGGGGCCGGGAAGGAGGCTGCGATGGGAACGGAGCCGGGAGCAGGAAAGGGCCGCGCTGACTCCGGGCGCCGCCGCCGCCTCGGCCGGAACCGCGAGGCGCCGCCGCTTCCGCTTCCGGCGGGGGCGCAGCTGGGCAGAGCGGCACCGGCCGCGCTTGTTGGGGACAGCGCCCCCAAGCGGCCGGGAGGTGAGAGCGCCCAGGGTGCTCCGCCATGGGGGGGAGCGGGGCCGGGACCTGCTGAGGGACCGAGAGGGACCGACCCGGCCCAGGAGGGACCGACCCGGCCCAGGAGGGACCAGCCACTGGCGGCAGCACCGCCTCAGGTACCGCTCGCCAGCCCGGGTCTCGCCACGGCCCTGTGGGACACAACCCGTCCCCGCGTGCCCAGATCCCAGCCGGGGCTGAGCCGGCCCGTGTGTCCCCACAGCCTGGAGGGGCCGCCGCGGGTCCACGTGCGGCATCGCTGTCCTTGTCCCTGACGCTTCCTCACTGCCCCTGTGCCTGTACCAGGTGTGCCATGGCTGTCCCTGTCCTTGTGCCGGTGCCGAGTGTGCTGTGGTTGTCTCTGTCCCTGTGCCAGGTGTGCCATGGCTGTCCCTGTCCCTGGCCACTGTGGGCCACCCCCATCTGTGTACAGCCCCAGCCCATGCCCTGGTGCCCCCCAGGTGCTGGCACTGTCCCTGTCCCAACATGAGCCATGCCTAGGCACCAGCTCCGTGCTGACTTGTGGTGTAGGACAGCAGACGTGCCATCTGCGTGCTGACAGGCCAGCCGTGACCCGGGTGCCACCTGAGTGCCTCACTCGTGTAGAGGGGCCACCTGTGTCAGCTGCCACCAGCGTTCAGGTGTGCCCAAGGAGCGGCCCCCATCCGTGTGCTGACACCACTGATGTGCCAATGTCAGCCGTGTGCAGATGCCACACGTGTGCCCAGATGTGTCCCTGCCCCTCCTGGCCTGGCACAGCTCAGCATGGCAGGGCCCTGGCTACGTTCAGTGCTCATCCCCCCACCAGGACCCAACACGGCTTTTTCCAGCAGAACAACTCCTTTATTTTTCACACCCCCCTGCCTTTGGCCATTTCATTTCGCCATATGGATACGAGGAGAGGAATTGCTCAGCAGGGAGAGAACCAGGGCTCACCCTGAAGACCTCAGTGGTCAGTTTCCAGCTGTAGCAATGGCTTTGCTGTGATTTTGAGGGGAAATGGTTCTTTCCCAAATGGGTAAAAAGAATGTGGATTATGTTTATGTGCTTTTCTCCCTCCTGCCACAATCACGTAATTGAAAATTTGAGCTGTAGTTGCTAAGCTCGTCTGAATCTGTCATCTACATAGATTAGACACCTTTTAACAGGAACAAGACTAATTTGCCACCCATGTTTTGATTCCAAGCCCCAGGCGTGATGATTGGCGGGGAAAAGCAACCCCTGGAAAATCAGACCAGAGGCCAGCTCGAGGCCTAGGTCAGAGTTCGAACCGACTGTGTATGTGTTTGGATTTTAGCTTGTTGTACTTGGTGATCAGGTCCAGCTTGCTGTGCCCCAGAGTCATTCTCTTCTCTGCCCCATAGGCGCTGTTCTTTTCCAGCAGCACGTCCTCCGGGAACTTGTCATAGCAAGGCACTACGGACTTTTTATCCCGTCTGAGGTGGTTGTATGGGGAGAACAGGTCAAAATGGCCGTGTCCAGGGCTCTGTCTCTTTTCCACCCCATAAAACATGTTATCGTTTTCAGCTGGCAGCTCCCCGGAGGTGGCCACAGGCCCTCTCTGCTTCAGGCTTGTCCCACTGCTCCCGGTACCCTCCGACAGGGACTGCAGCGGCTGCCCTGCTCTCGGCGGGGAGCAGTGGCTGCTGTTGGCCTTAGTGTCCCCCTGATAACCAGGTTTATTGGAGGAAGGCTCCGGCTGCAGGAATGTCCTTGCTGCTATGAGGTTTGATTTGGGAAACAAGGCTGGGGTGGGTTTATTTGGAGGACTGTTTGCCGAGTCTGGTGGTTCTTCTAGCTGTTTAGGGCAAGTGGGCTTCAGGAATGTGTCTTCCTTCCCCTTCTTATTGCCAGAATCGGAGCTGGAATCTTGCTTTTCCTGGTGTGCACTGCAGCTGGAGTTTTTCATAAAGGGAGACACTTTTATGCTCCTGATGCTCACATTGGAAAGGCTGCTGGAGGGGCTCAGGGTCTCAGTATCATTCCCCTGAGTGGGTTTTAAAAGACAGTTGTCAACTTTTGAGGTATTCCAAGAAGAGAGACACGTCCTGGGATCTGGCACACAGAAGCTGGTCACTGCTCTGGACTCTGCATACAAGTACCGGAATTCCTTGTCAAACTCTTCAACAATTTGCCCGCGGAAGTGAGTCACCAGGCCGGTGTGGACTTGGCTGCAAAGCCAGGTGAAACTGCAGGAAAAGAAACAAAGCACACGTAACTTCAGTTCACAGAGTGCCAAAATGCCTAGCATGGATTTTAACATCCCAGTGATGGATTGCTACGCAATTTGTGTTGTTAAAACTTTCTCTAAGTAGGCAGGTGTGAGACTGCTCATGGAGATGAATGTGCTCATCGCATAATTACGAAAGAGCAGCCCTAAAGTGGTTGTTTAATTTCAGCTCGGGGCCCCCTGCTCTTCCCTCACCTTGGCAGGAGCTGTGTTCTCATGTCCTGACATCTGCAACAGGTGATGGGCTTCTAGGAGCTGCTTGGGCAGGCAGGAAGTGAGGAACGGAGCTCCTGGGCACTGCCTTGAGGAGTGGAGGTCTCCAGAGACCACAGGAATACCTCAGAACAGGACGGCTGATGATGTTTGCTGTAAGCATTGCTGCAGGATTCCCAAATGCAATAGAAGTTCATTCTTGGCTCAACAAGTCCAGTCCCTGCCCTCACAGTTAAGTGTTTTGGGATCTTTTCTTGGCAGCTTGTCCTATTCTACCTTAAAACCAAACTGGTTTTGCCCTAGCTGAGGAAAAACTTCCATTAATTGCCACTGCAAATTTTCCTTACCTGTTTAACCCTACCTCTTGATTGTGCCCAAACTGTAACCTAATTAGCTCTTCCCCAATATAGCTACAGATTGTAACTACATTCTCTTAATCTTCCTTTTCCTGATTAAACAGGGAAGTTCTTCTGCAGAGTGGGATCCCCAGGCTCCTGGTCATCCCAGTCATCAGCTAATTTTTTATTCTTCCTGTAGTCAAACCAGACCAGCCGATGAAATGTGTCAAATAAACCAGAATTTTCAGAGGTGGCAGTACCAGCTGAGGGCTGTGTTATCAGCTGCTAAAGCAAGACACTGATTCTGAAGAGCAGGATAAAATGACAGGAGCTCCAGGAGAGCAATTGTCATGGGAGATTACATTCTCAAGTAAATGTCATTTCAGGACAAGATACTGGCACTGTGTTTTGGGACACTGTCAATGTTTAGCTCACAAGGCAGCTGTGTGGGAAATTCTAGTAGGAAATCCAGATCTTGAGGCTTGTCCCTGAGTACTCTGCAGTTGTTATAGGTCAGACTGGTGTTTGGTATGTTTAAACTCAACAATCACACCCCAAAGAGAAACATAGAATGAAAAAAATACTCTGCTGCTTCATATCAAACCAGGTAAATTAGGTGAGAAGGAAAAAGTAGTAAAAGAATGAAAAGATCTTTGTGGGTGCCATGAAGAGTACTCAGAAATACCATTCTGGAGGCTCAAAGCAAATGCATCCCTTCACAGAGATATTAGGGAGAAAAAAACAAACCAGAAACTAGCTGAGATGGCTAAATGACAGAGGAGAAGCTCCTAAGCCCAGAGAGACCATCTCTGAAAAAGGTTGGGTCACACACTGCGAAAGGTGAAAGAAGAAATATTCAGCTCTTTTTGAGGCACGTGGTCCGTGTGTAACAGGAGTGTTCAGATAATTCCTCTGCATCCCTTTATTGTACAGGAGCTTGGGCTGCCCTGAGCCCCCCTTTGTACAGAACACAAGGGAGGATCAGTCTCCTGTTGAGATCCTGTAGAAGAGATTAGAAAACATCAACAGAGCAGATATCAGCGACTGGGCAGGAGTGGTGAACATCAACCCAAGAGCACCAAGGGAATGCCAGGATGCAACAGCTCAGCTCCTAACCAGGCTCTGCTGTCTCCCACTTGAAAGGGCTCTGGCTATCAGGAGAGTGGGAGGGTGCTAATGTGATACAATGTTTTTAATGTTCCAGACCATTAAGTCCCACAAATTAGATAGATATAAGTTATGTAGCTACAGAAATTACTAGAGACTCTTCTAAAGAATATAATTAATGGCCATATAGGAAACATGAGATAATAGGAAAGGCAGCTGTGGCAAAGGAATGTTATCTCTCAAAAAGCCCTGAGAGTTCTTTGAAGACATGCAGGAGGAGATTTCAAGGATCGACACTGTCAAAGGCGTCTGTCCTAGGGCACTTCCTGGCTCCCAGGAGTGCTGGTGGCTCTGGCCACATTGTCACAACACTGTCCCCGGTCCCAATGCACCCAGCCATCTCCTCTCACCCATGTGAACTGCCCTTTCCCCTGTGAGGGGAGAGCACTCCCCCAGCCTTATGGCTGTCCCTGCCACTGGTGCCTCTTATGGCTCTTGCCCCAGTCCAGGCATTCCTGTGTCCCAGTTTCCCGTGCTGATCCAATGGGATCCTGCCCACTCTGTGTCGTGACAGGCTCTGGAAGGAATCATCCAAGTCCCCTGGTGGCACAGCCCTCCTTGCCACAGGACGGGTTTCCAGGATGGGACAATGTGGGTCTTGCCAGCCATGGCTATTCCCATCACTACAAACTGATAAAGGCCTTTTCTTCCCAGAATGGCCTGGAGGAAATAGCCAGGGAATGATTTCTGGTATAAAAACGAGGCACTGGCTGAAGTTCACAGGTTACAAATCCAATACAGACAAGAAGAGGCACTTCTTTGCACAGCACAACACCCTCGTGGGCTGTGGAGCTCCTCCTCCTGCAGGCCACCCTGGATGCTAAAAGTTCATGGGAGCGGTAGGATTTTCCTGACATTATTTTTTCCGTGCAACAAACTGCTGCTCACAACAGTTCTAGATCACCCTGGGACACAAAGGACTCTGGCAGAGGATGGCTATAGGATAGGATCCCCTCCCTGCCCTGCCTTCAGACTCTCCGGGAGCGGTGCAGCTCAGCCCTTGGCCGGGAGATGGAGGTGCAGCATCACCTCCGGGCGGTGGGGGACACCGGCCACTCCTCGCAGCATCCCCTGCCCCGGGGCTCTGGCGTGGGCCGAGCAGGCGTGGGGAGAGCACCTGTGGTGTTCTACAAGTCTCTGTCTCAGCAGCATTTTCGACACCCGGGTTAGTTCCCTGCGTGCCCCCCTGTAGAGCCGTGCTCTGCTTTGGGGTCACGGTGGCCTTTGCCTTTCCTCAGCTGTTGGTACAGGTGACTCCAGATCTCCACACTCAGCCTCTGCTTCAGCTCTTTCCAACAGACGAGATACCAATTTGCAGCAGAAGGTTTTTTGCTTCTTTCAATAGTTTCTCAAACTCATTTTTATTGCTCGTCTGTCACTTGGGCTGTCACAAAGCCATTCTTTTCTTTCCCTATGCCAACACAAACTTCTCTGTTTTGTTTTTGCTCATGGCTAAATGCATGTACCACGTAACACTCATTACTAGACCTTCCATTTCAAGTGACATTTTCTTTGATAAGGTAACAACAACCTGCCTTTATTGCAGCAAGCTCTTTTAGCTTGCTCCCAACACACTTGAAATAATATCCATTCCTTGATTTTCATCTTCCTTTTGATCCAAACCAGTGCAATGTATCTAATTTGGGCACCCATGTCTGTTATCTCTTGCTTCTTATTCATCCTTCCAGCAGCAGACCTTGTCTCCTTCTCCTGGATTCACTTTTTATTTACACACCTGAGGACTTGCTCCTCCCTGCTTTGGTGTGCCCAGCAAGGCTGTACATAACTCATCTCCTGGCCATGTCACTGCATTGCCGTGTGTGTCACCTGGGGTTCCCTTGCTGATGCACTCTGCTTCCCACTCCTTATGCACTCACTTCCTGCTTAATTAGAATTTCTTTCTTCAGGTGACTCCTTATCAAGCTAGATCTGGAACTCCCTCCTCAAAGCTCTTTCCTCTTGCTTGGGCCATGGATACCTGCGAGTATAAGCACCTTTCTTTGAAAGAAATTCCAAGCTTCCTTCAGCTTCAAACCCATGTAGTTTATCTGTCCATTGCCAAACACTTCTGTACTTCAGTTTTATTTCTCCTGAAGCCACGTGCAGAGCTTTTGTACTCCTGTAAAGTTTTGCCTCTCATTTTTCAGTTTCAGCTGCTGTGTCAGCTTCAACCCCAGATCTTGAGTTTCTCACCACAGCAAACACCGAGCTCCTTCCTCCCTGTGCCCATGACAAGACACACCCCGATAGCGTGACCATCTTTCATTTTCAGCAGAGAAGTTTAATCTCCTCTAAGGCAACTCAAACAGCCACATAACTCCCTTTCAGGCTGACAATACCAGCTCTTTTCTCTGGTTCTACCCTGGCAAATGTCTACTCTTCCTGTTCAAGATCCTGTTTAGCTCTAGCCCCTATTTGCCCTTGGGCTCCTCTCACCTGCTGAAACAGTAAATATCTTAAGTGCTCAAATAAGCGCTCTATTTCTTCTGGTGCCCAGAATAATCCTAAATAGCTAGATATATAATTACATTTAAGATTTTAGATTATTGCTTTGCCTAGACAATACCTCAGTCTAGTTTTTTTCCTTCATTTAGAAGAAATACAATGTTAAACATTTAATCAATGTACACATAGGAGTTGAAGGGTCTAAACTAATTTGCCTACATTTGTTTAAGACAAGAGCAGTGAGCTTGGTTTCCATATTTAGAAAATACTGCAAAAATGTGCTTGATCTGTACCAATAGGCAGCAATATATCACCGACAATTAAAGAATCACAGAATCACAGAACATCCTGAGTGGGAAGGGACCCACTGGGATGATCCACTCCAACCCCTGGCCCTGCACAGGCACCCCAACAACCCACCCTGGGCATCCCTGGCAGTGCTGTCCAAACGCTCCTGGAGCTCTGGCAGCCTCGGGGCCGTGCCCATTCCCTGGGGAGCCTGGGCAGTGCCCAGCACCCTCTGGGGGAAGAACCTTTCCTTGAGATCCAGCCTGACCCCCCTCACACAGTTACATGATGTTCTTGTTGAATGCATGAATAAAACTTGTGGAAGCAGAAGGACAGTTAAAGTATTTCTGCATATTTGGGTCCTTTTGTTCATTGCTCATCTCCTCGTTGCAGAGCTGCCAGACTGGAGTAACCCAATGGACAGCAGGAAGCAGTGGATTGCTACAGACCAAAGCTGGGATGTGTAGAAGGTCACAGAGTTTGGGATCACACACTTCACTTTAAAAATAAATGCAAGAAAACTCCATTCTGATAAAAGGACAGGATGGAAATCAGTGACACTTGGGTAAGGAGTTAGAATCAATGGAGAACATCTGAACAAATAAAGCTGTGTTTAGAAAAGTGCACAGTGGCTGTAGTGGGAACTTTCTGAGCAGAGTGCTGGTGGTAAATAAGCCACGTTGCGGGGGTGCTGAGAGACTAAGAAGGCAGAAAGCAGAGGGACAAAGGGAGATCCTGCCAGGTTGAATGGGGGCCACTATAAGGAGAGTTGCCAAAATTGCATTTTAGATGCTATAAATGACCATCTTTGGAAAAACTAACCAGAAAGCCAACAGAAGGAGAAATAACATTACCAGTTCAGGGAATTTCTTTGGGAAGGCCACTCAGCAAAAAATAACCATGGCCTACCCATATCAAATATTCTTTCAGGACCAAAGTAATCCACAACCGTAACGCTTAACTTCAAAGAGAAAGTGAGGAATGCTATTAAAAAGAAATTTAAAAGAGTAATCAAAAAGGTTAAATGCTTGAGGTGGCATGAAGATTGTTTAAAGATGCTATATTAGATCTCAGAGAAAATGTACCTATCAAAATAGAGACATTTTAAATCATTAAAAAAACTCACCATAGTTAAAAGGTGCATTAACTGAAAATATTAAAGCAAACAGCCTTCAAAAACTGGAAGTCAGCGATTTTCCAATTATGAACCAGGGAACAACCTATCATTTAATATTGAACGTAGTAGCAGAGGAATGGAAAGTATTAAATGTGAACCTTTTAAAGAGCTGCTGGAAAACTACAAACCAGCCAGTCTTATTTCCATACTGAACAAACTGGTAGAAGCAAATAGAGAGCAAAATGATTAGATGCATAAATAACTATAATCACAATGCTGAAGACTCAGCATGTTTTTGTGGAAGGAAGCCATGCCTCAAAAGCCTCTTACAGATCTTTGTAGGAGGCAGCAAGCACACAGATGTGCTTGATGTATCAAACTTGAACTTTCAAAGAGATTTTGACATGGTCATTCAGCAAAGACCATTTTTGTTGCTAGAAAAGTCAAGTGATCATGGAGTACGTACAAAGGAAGGTCCTCTCAAGAAGTAGCAGTTGATTAACGATACAAACACTAGCAATAGATTTAATTTAGCCACTGGAAACCCATAGGTTTTGTGCTGGGATCAATGCTGTTCAATATATTGAGGAAAGTCCTAAAAAACTGTAGAAACTGTCCATGTCAGAGCTCACGACAAAATTATAGTGGATCAAAAGAAAACTGGATAAACAGAAGTTGCAGGAGGATCTTATTGTAAGGGGGGAATATGTGACAAAATGATGGACAATTAAATGTCAATAAATTCAAACTCTGGATACAGGAAATGACTAAAAAGCCAAGGATGCTTCACTTGGAGAAGAGATGATTCACATGAGGGATTATAATGGGGGAGGGCAAAATCATGGATGCAGTCAAGAAAGTAAATAGGAAACACTGATTTTCTGTGTCCAGGTTGTGGGACTTTGGGGACATCAAATATAATGATCTAGCAGTAGGTCTACTGTAAACACCACAGATCACTTCTTCACACAAAACATAAATTAAACTGCATAACCCATTGCCAGAGGGTATCACAGAGGCCAGACATGGTGGGAAGGAGTCTCCTGTGGTAAACTGAACATAGAGAAGCACGTACAACATAAAACCTCAGAGTTCTGAAACCTCTGATCCTTGCACGCTGCATCGCTGAACTGCAAAACCTGCTGCTGGGTAAGAACACCCTTACCCTTGTTCCTGTATCATCCCGAGACACCCCTGGTTCCACCCTGGATCTTTGGCTTTACTCAGTAACTGTTCTTATCCTTTGCATCTGGCTTTCCCATCTGCAGGGACAGTAATCTAAATATCTCCTATACAGGTTGCACCAACCCAGGAGCAGACATCCCGATTTTCTTCTGTGAAAGTGTTTCTGACAACTGTTGAAAAATTCCTCGAGAAGAGACTGTTTCTGTTGGTCCAGAACATCCTGTGCTTACTGGCACGCCACAGAATCAGATGTAAGACCCTATTCAACTGAAATACTGTCTTCCAGAATTCCAGAAGTTTCAGCTCTGCAGAGACCTGTAGAAAGAGAGCACATGACAGCCCCCAGTCCCTGCCCTGAACGGCACAGGGAGGAACTGCCCAAGAGCTGCACGTGCATTTTAAGCAATACCCTGACTCTGGGCCACAGGGAAATCAGATATTCCTCCAGCTGTGCAGTTCAATCCAGCTGACACGTGCTCAGCTTTAGCCACTCAAAACTGAGTGGTCCAGTTAGGTACTCCCTGCTCCTGCAGCCCATGGAGATGGATAGAGGGGTTTAAAAGATGAGTAGATGCGACATGGGTTTGTTGTGGGCTCAGCAGTGCTGAGGGAACTCAAGGGTCTTAGAGGCCTTTTCCAACCTAACCAATGCCATGATTCTAGGATCCTGTGTTTCCAGGCAGTGACTCACTCCACTGTTTTTAAGTGTCTTAGGATGGTCGAAATGCCACCAGACACTGCTCTCCATGTTGCTTAGAGATTTGACACAACCACGTTCAACCATGTACTTCCATTTTTCATTCATTTTGCTGGAGTTTGATGAGTTGAGACCTTCACTCTTGGAGATGATGAAGTCAACACCAGAGGAGAAAGTGCAGCTTGAAGCTACAGCACTGATGAGGACACTGGTAGCCTGAGGGTCCAGCATGTGCTCACAGAGAGATGGAAAGAGAGAGAAAGGGAGAGGGAGAGCAGTGTGCAAGGAGATCTGGTGGAAGGAGAATAAAAGTATTGCCAGGACACCAAATTCACAGAAATATCAGAGCAGGCTGTCCTGAGGAGCTGCACTGTTTGTGAAGGATAATATGATGCTCAGCAGTGTGAAAATACTGTGGGAAAGATCTGCAGGTGGAAAAGTAACTAAATAGAGTCTAGTAATAAAAATATAGCACAAGAACAGTAGTCCTGACCCTCTGATCAGAACTGTGATGGAGAACAGACAGTGTTAACTGAGATCACAGAGGCTGCAAAATCAGGACGGGCAGCAATAGCGGGAGATTTCATCCACTCATACACGTGCAGGTTAATGCTTCACTGGGATGAACCATGGAGAAAACTTTTTGGAAGTAATAAATTATTACATGCTAGAATTAACTAGTCTAAATTGTTTGACCCACAAGAAAACATGCGATTCAGGATGTGGTCTAGAATGGTGCATAGGACTTGGTTCCAGAGGCAGAAGTGGAAGAACCTGTTTGTAAGAATGATCACAACACAATTTTAACTCTTTAGTGGAGAGCAAACTAAATAAATGCAGCATGTAGAGGTTCAGTTTCAAGAAAGGTAACTATGTAAAAATGCAGCAATAGGTCAAAAAGAGTTGAAAGGGAGCAGACCAAAAATCCCCAGGTTGACTGGGGCTGTAGATTGCTCACAAATGCTGTACTGGCAGTCAAAGAATCAGTGGGCTCATTTAAGGCCTGGGGGTCAAAAGGGTGATGGCAAGGCCATAGCTGAGAACCCCAATGAACTTCCTCCATGTATCGCTGGTGCTGGTGGCGCTGAGATGTGTTTCACTCCTGTGTATCAGCACCACCAGAAAGGCCAAGGGCTGGGAGGTTTCCAGTATGATCACACCTGCAGAGAGGCCTCTGAATGCAGTCTTGAGGCCCACACACCACTGGAGCTGCCCTCTACCCTGGGGCATGCAGAGTGTGCTGTGAAGGACAAACTTCCTGCTAGCATGGAGAAGCACGGACAGCAGGGCAAAGGCAAAGGCAAGCCCAGCCTCACCAACCTGCTGGGGTTTGGTGAGGGAGCCAGTGAGCACATGGACACCCTCGGGCACGGAGGGTTGCAGTGAAATCCCCAGGCTTGCAGAAGTTGCTCGGTTCCTTCAGGTGGTTGGATACCTTGCTGAAGGTGAGCAAATCCAGAAGGACCTCACAGAACTGAGCAAGTGGACAAATATGTGGCAGATCAACTTCAGTAAAGGAAAATGTGTATCCATAGGGGGAAATGGTCTGTGTGATGCTGAACCTGGAACAGCTCAGGAAGGAGCTCGGAATCATCATCAGCAGTTGTCTGACATTATCAACTTGGAGTGCAATGGCAACTAAAACATGCAGTGAGTGTTGGCCCCTGCCAGCAAGGGCCACAAATCACAAACCAGAGTCTGGGCACCTTTTACCACTCTCGAACACCTCGGTGCAGCGTATCGGGGGACCACAATGCAGTTCTGCTCTCTGCACCTCAAGAAGGAGGTAGTGAGGTCAGAGAGGGTGCAGAAAAACAGAATTAAAAAGGCTGAGGGAGGCAGCAGCCGCTGTATGAGGAGAGACTGAAAAGTCCGAGGTCTTCAGGTAAGAAAAGGGCAGGGAGGGTGGATAAGATGGAGGCTTGGAAAACTGTGAAAGCGCTGACTGAGGTGAACGCAGGGCAGCTGTTGAAGCAACATGCAGCACCAGGAGTTACATTATTCAGTATTTTGGTGAGGAATATTTCCTCAGTGTCACCAGTCTCTGCCACAGTAGTTGCTGTATTTTCTTACCTGTATGTACCAGCAAGAACTTGGTCACAATCAACCAGGACAAACTTCTCCAGAACCTGGCCTGCAAATTTCTTGCCTGCTTTGCTGTAGTACGTGTCTCCACTCAGGCATCTTATGCGCATGTTCTGAAACCAAAGCAGGGAGAGTTGGTAAGGGGCCACGTGCTGAGCTAAACTGAGATGTTCCCTTGTGCATCACTGCTGGACTCCCTCAAGCTCGTGCTCTGCTCCAAGAGGTAGAACTCAGCAAGGCATTAAGTATTTCTTGGCTCCTACATACCAAATATTTTGTCACTCTGCCTGCTTCTACAAGATAAAAACAACAGCAAAAATTAACAAGTTGCACTGAAGTGCAAATTCTAGTTTGAAAAAAGCTTGGGAGAACCCAATGAGCCTACAGATCACTTCTGAAGCATGTAAAACTATCCAATTTCTTCCAGATTATTAATAATATTCAACTTCCCACACTAGCTGATGGCTCTGCATTGAACTAAATGTTGACCCATAACAGCCGGCTAGTTTCTGATCAATAGAATGTGCTGCTCTGATTTTATACAATGACAGGCTTAAAACTAAAACATCGCTCAATGAAAAAAGACTTACAGAGAGGAATATCTACATTTTAAGGATTTCCTTTTATCAATAAATTTTTAAATGATACTAACATTTTTGGGTGCTGTACTCAACTGAAGCAGACCTGATGCTCCACTGTTTTAAAACTGCAAATACTTCTCTGATACAACTTTGGCCTGTAAAACCAACTGCCCAGAATAAACTCTGGAATATGGCTCTTGGTATCCATCAGGAGCCTTTTTCATAATATGAGGTGTTTGCCCATAATAGAAGTTATTTGCACCTCAGGTGAGGAAGGCAGAAGAGAAGAGTCACTGGAAGCTGTTACTGACCTGCTCTGTGTGACACAGTGCCAAACAAAACATCTGGCATGTAAATAAACACCCCTAAGGCTGCACCTTCGCGGGGCTGCCAGGTCATCCTTCCTGTCCTCCAGGCCAACCTTCCTGCCCCCCAGGCCAGCTCCCCTGACACCTGTAGCACCTCTGGTCCAGCAGGAGCTGTCACAAGCTGTCACCACCTGCATTTGACTGGGCAGATTCCTCTGTGGACACCTCATCCCCAGCGCAGCTACAGACAAAGCCCTACAGCAGCTGGTTCGGCGTCGCGGCGGATTTGCCCCTGGCAGAGGTGGGCGCTCAGGGGATGTGGCAGTGCCCCTCTGCCAAGCCAGCAGCTTTCTGGCCAGGCACAGGCAGGGGACAAGCACCAGCAGCTGGGATTTGCCTGCAGATGTTCCCCGTTGCGCCCTTCCCACCCTTCCGGAGCCCCCTTCGCCTGCCTCCCACGGGCTCAGGGCGGTCGCCCCGCGGGGTGAGGAGCAGCAGGCAGGGACCCTCTGCCGTCAGGGTCCCCCGGGCAGGAGCTGTGCTTCCCTCTGGGAACACCCGCCAGCTGGGAAAGGCTCGGCTCCCACATTGCAGCGAGGGTCTCCCAGCCCACCCAGGAGCACTATTGCCCTCCGGGGCTGCACAGTAGCAGCAAATCTGCTCCTCCAGGCCAGAGCCTACCCAGCTGCCTCTTGCAGGGGGCAATGGCAGCTGGGAAGAGCAGGAAGAGGGCAATAATTTATGGTGCTGCCCCTAATATTGCTGCTGACCCTGTTTTCTGCTCAGGAGATTTCCAGAGCTTCTTGTGGTTTGTCTCAGTGGGAACCCCACCATGATCTCTCCTCCTGTAGGTGCTAAAAAGCCAGAAGCAGCGAAATTCTTCAGCCTTTTCTCAATATTCTGTGAGCAGACTGTCTTTCCTATGTAAACTATTTTAAACAAGGTCACAGTTCCATAAACTTCTTGCACCTGCAGGCTGTTTTGCAAGATTGTTGTGGCTTTGACTTTGAAAATATTTTGGAATAGGTATCTTAGGACTTGGCCAATCCTCTCAAGGGGTGGATGGCCGAGGAACCAATTACCTATTGCCACTCAACACACTTTTTGCCATCTATCCTATAAAAGTAGTCAGAAAATTATTAAAGCTTAAGCTTCGGCTTCCGCTTGTTCATGAGCCTGGACTCTGTCGTTTTCTTCATGCGCCTCGGACGTAACAGCGACACCTCCAAGTACTGGTCCAGTTTTCTGTTGAGATCATGGAAACTTCTAGCAGGGACGGAGCTGAAGCTTCACAATTTTTGCACTGTGACTCTCACTTGTTGGCTTTTTATGTCCCAGAACATATCCTCATCTGCCACCTATGAGAAGGGAGAAACCTTTTCCCTGTAAGGACAGTTGTGCATTGGAACAAGTTATCCAGAGAGACTGTGCAGTCTCCATGCCTGGAGATCTGCAAAACGAGACCAGGTAAGGCCCTGACCTCACAGGTGACACTGTTTTGAGTGGGAGGCTGGAGTTGATGACATCCTAAGGTCCCTGCCAACTTGCATTAACCTGTTATCCTCTGAAATGACACCACAAGTTGCTGATTCAGACCAAGATAACGCTGGATACTTGGGGAGGTGTTCACCTTGTCCTGTGGCCAGTCAACACAGGGATTTTTTTCTTCCAGTGCCGAGGTTTTAGTAATACTGGTTCTCACTGGGAGGAGCTTCCTCTCCCCCTCCTTCCTGGGGAAATTAAAAAAAACTTCAGGTAAGGGATATTCCATAAATTTGTCACCACAGTATTTCTTCACTCCCTTTATCCCTTCCAAGGCTGGGTGAGTTTCTGATATTTGGTTCATTTTTATCGTCCTCTTCTTCCTCTTGTCAATCCAGGCCCTGAATCATCCCAACAAGATGAGAATCCTGCAGTCTTGCAGGAAAGACAGACTGCCAGGTACTACTCTTGCTCCATCCAGACAGTAGTTCCAGGTGCAGCAGATGGATGTTTGAAAACTCCAAGTTAAGGCTTCTGCTGTCACTGCTGCCAGTGCTCCACACGGGATTTTCTGATGCTCAGCACTGGAATTTGCCACCAGCAGACTCAGTGTTGTTTTCAGAAGTAAGATGCCGGAGGGGCAATTACCCCAAATTCCCCATTCAACCCCAAATTGTCACCAATTATTCCAAATGGAGATTTACCACCACATCCTGTCCCAACTTAGAGGCAGGAATAAAATATGTACCCTCATTCCACTCAGATGTGTATCCAGCCTGCAGGTGATGGACTGCTTGGGGCATCAGCATAAGAGACACTTCAGATGGAGAGCTGCTAATGAGTCATGGAATGGGGAGGCAAGACTTAATTACCCATTCAAGCACAAGACATGACATCAGGCCTAACAAAGACACATAGGCATCTCCATGGATATAAACTCCGTCTAATTTTAATTTTTTTTAATGGCCACCTCTTGGATAAGAAGCAATAAAATATATTTTGGAGAGATGGAATTCATCTGAATCCACCAGGTCACTTCAGTGAGGAAGCTATTTATGGAAGCAAACATGCTCCAGCGTGGAGCAGTTTTTCCTCAGAGCTGCCATCTCAAGAGGCAGGATGAAATGGGTCTGGCTTGTAAGAAGGAAGACAGGGCAGAGCTTCACCAGCATGGTGGAAGAATCACAGAATTATTTAGGTTGGAAAAGACATTCAAGGTCATCGAGTTCAACCTTGTCAACTGGACCAGAGCACTGAGTGCTTCTCTAAAGAAGCCTCTCTAAATTAACCTTTGTGTAGACAGGTTAAAAATGAGGGAAAATTAAAAGACATTTATAGCTGCATCTATTTGGAATATGCTGTAAAACATTATTTTTGCATTGTCCCTGGTTTGTTTTTTAGCTAGGGATGCTTTTGAACTAACTGGAAAATTTTCAACTGTTCCCCACAAAATTGAAGGGAAAACCTGTGAAACTATGGTGGCTGCAGCAGAGTCAGTGCTCCAGGGAATCCTCACACCCAGGGAAGGAGCACAGCCAGCACTGCTGGCCTTACAGGAATAACAAATGACAACAAAAGAACCAACTTCCACTGATGGGTGGTAGCCAGAGATGGGGTTCAGCAGGATACTGGGGTGCATCTCTGAGGCTGCAAGTTCCCAAGAGAGCTTGTGGCACTGTCACGTTCATTTTTACTGTTTGTCTGCTCTGGGCACCACACGCTGGGTGATGGGCACCCACTGAGCAGGAATTGGGTTTTTCACAAATCCCTCATGGACCCACAACTAAATTGCAAAGCCTAAAAGCAGATCTTCATGTGATATTTTTAACCTGTGGGTTCAGCAGAAGGAAGTGCTGGAGTTTGCAGCAGGACATCTGAGGGGACTCACTGCTTGCCCTCCCAGCTATTGCCCTGCAGCAGCTCTGGGCAGAATTTAAATCCCTGAGCTCAGCGATCTGAACAATGAACAATTTAATTCTTGCAATTCTATGTCCTAGAGCAGAGGCTGTGCCCTCTCCTGCTGTGTCCAGATGATACAGGTTCACATAAACTAAATTTCCTGGCCTCCCTCTGCATCTCTGCACCAGCCCAGCGAAATGTTCAGCCACTCGCTGCATCTCATTGGCCCCAACTGCACACTGCCTGCATGGAAAACTGACGTGAGGACCACAAAACATCAATATATGGCACTAGTAGGCTCCTGCACGCCTTCCTCCGTGTGTCCAGACAGATCTCAATTTCCTAGAGCAAACAGCCATGGTCTCTTAGCCTGGGACAGTGAGAGAAGGGATAGATCCTAGGGAGAAGGGATGAGTCCCAGGGACCAGGCAGAGGGAACAGAACACAGGGTACATAGTTTTTATCGATTCCGAGATCTGTTTATCATATCCAGTGTGTGACTGAAAACTTACTGGGAAGCTGTCCTGAGTAAGAGCCATTTTATTGCACATTTCCACAAAATGCTTCAAGTACTCTTCATCCAGGATCAGGTAAACAGGGACACGCCGTCTGCTTGAGGCCTCCAGCAGGTCACACAGAATTTCCATGTCTGTGAACAGATCCATCACAATTGCTATCACCTGGCCAGGAGAAAAGAGATGGGGGGGGAAAGAAACACAAGAGACTGTTTAAATCTCATGCCCAAGTAAATTGTGCTTTAAACTGTGTGCTTTAAATTATTCAGACCTCCTGAGTTACTGAGCCTCTGTGGCCGTCTGAGTGGAGATGATTCTGGACCTTTGTGTTTAACAGCTCTTACCCCACTGTGGCAGCTAAAATCAAATTTTAATAATTATGAAGACAATCCCCATCCAGGTACCTCCTGTCTCATCTGTTATTTGCAGAAAGGAATAGCTGAAAGGGTAACATGTACACAGACTTTGAATGTCCGTGGTGCAACAAGTATGTGTTGCCTTAAGAAAATATGCCAAGAGTAAAGCATATAAACAAGAGCTGAGACTGAGCAAAGTCATTGTTTAATCAGCAAGAGTGACTCTACATGACTGGCAGATTAATATGAAAAAGTACAATTTTTTTTCAGGATGGACACACTGCCAGGTGAGGGAGAAGTATCCTGATTAAGTATGTACAAGTCCTTGTTCCAAGATTAGATCCTAAGGGTGCCTAGACAAAATCAGAAAATAATGTGTGTGGAAAGGATCCCTTCCCTTTCCCTACTGGCAAAACTCCTGCTCATGCAGCCAGGGATGCAAGTGATGGGTATGAAACCTGACAGGAGGAAGAAGGAATAATGCTAAGATTATTTAAAAATAAAAATAAATGTATCTCAGTAAAGCAAAGATAAGGTCTCCAAGGAAGGGATTTTAAAAAGGAAAAGAATTTCAAAGAGAACTGCCAGTTCTTTAAAGAATGAGGCTGAAAAAGGCCATGGCAATCCATCCCCCTGTGGAGATGGAGGGGGAGGCAGCAGACTGGCATGGCTACATGAATTATCCAAAAACTGGAATGAAAATAGAGAAAACAGAAGATAAGTCATGACAAGCAGCTACTACAAGTGAGTTGACCCAGGACTAGAAAATTCAACGTACAGAATGACCTGCAATAAGAACAATGCATCAAGGGAAATCAGCCATAAATAGACTCAGATGGGACTGGAGACCCTCTTGCTCTGTTTCTTATGGAGTGAAGTTGCCAGCAGACAACTGAGGGGGCCATTATTTGGATGAGGAAGTGACTGTTGGGATCCATCTGTGGGCTGTCACCATCAGTGACAGGAATCGGGGGGAAGGAAGGAACAGGCAGGAGAGCACTTGCTGAGCAGGATGATTTGTCACTGCACCCGAGGGTGCAGAGCAACCTGGTGACTCAGACCTTGAAACATCAGCAATTAACCCTGAGAACTCATGGAAGATGGAAACACACTGCAGGATGGAAAAAGGTAGGGAAGGATTTACCATCAGTTAAATGTCTTTTCAAAAGCTGAAAGAAGCAGTGGAACTACTGTCCAAGTACTTCAGTCCCCTTCTTTACCATATGATAGTGAATAAGGTGACTGGTGCTTGTAAATTGGGTGTATAACCCTGATTTGTGTTTCTGCACCTACCAGAGAATGCCCAAATACACGTGACTCAAAACCCACTAAAACTGGGAGTGAAGCTCCAATAGACTATTCTGCTTCTCAGCGTTCATGCCCTGGCACCACAGCTGGCACATGAAATGCATGACAGTCAGTCCTGCTGCCATCGTGCCCCCATGAGGAGGGAGCCTGTTTTCCAATGCCCTTCCCCTGCCTGTGTTTTGTGCATGGCCACAAATGCAACTCTCCATAGCTCAAATCACCCCGTGGATCTCGCCCTTGCAGGGTGAGCCTTCCTCTGCTGCTGCTGCTCACCTGCTCCTCTTCAAACCAAGAGCTAAATGCAGAGGATGGCAGTGAGATCAGCTTTTACACGTGCAGTGATTCAGGCTTTAAATAGGAACGGGGGAAATTGCAGTCACGGCATGGTTCTGATCTGGAATAGCTTCAGAAAAGAGGAGAGGAGCTCCAAGCTTAACTGTCCTTGGATTTGTGCTGCAGACTGCCACACTGGCCCAGATTGCTCAGTGCCCAGTAGCTCTTCTGCTCTGTTTTCATTGCTAAACTGCCTCTCTCTAGGCTCACACTCATGGCCTCGGTGCTGCCACAGGCAGAGCGGGGCCCCTGGGCTTCCCCGTGCTCTCCAGCCCAGTCGTCTGCTTGGGGAGCTGGCTGCTCTCAGCCTGTACACGCCGTGGAGAGACCTTTGCTCAGAGCCACAGCAGAGAGGGCAGCAATGTCAGAAGGCTGATTCCTGCTCCCTTGGTGTTTGAGCCCTTTTGCAGATGGACAAGATTTCGTGGCTCTGTTTTGTCCCCAAAACCCATCTCTGTGCTGATGCCCAACACACTGTCATTGGTCCTCAACATCTTGCAGGAGGCCCCAGGCCCAGCTCACCACAGCAGGGTTTGGGGAAGAACCTTCCCAGGGGATGGCATGATCCCAGACATCCACGTGGGACACAAGGCAGCTGTCAGGAGCTAAAAATCATTCCTGCTGTCCAGGCCAAAACCACATCTCCACCCTCTCACCCTGGCCCCGGGAGATACAGGCTGCAGAACCTGACTCCAAAGGGCACCTCTTTTGTAGCCCTTCTCAGTGTTGTCTTCCCAGAGGCCTTACAAGGGTTTGGCAAACTTCTCCCCTCTTGAAACATGCCCGTATCTCATGGAGAGCAGAGTAAGCCCTGGAGCTCTGCAAGCACTGAGAAGCATCTTCAACTTCCCAAATTAACGTTGCTACTGCTACCAGCACAAGGTACCACTGAGACCCACAGTATCAAAGGACTTTGCCCCATCTCTCCACACTGTCCTCCAGCCAAAGGCCAACTGCAATTTAGCCAAATTTCTTTGATGGGTCACACATCCTCTGATGATGATGCACCATGAAAAATCTATAGCCCCGACCTTGTGTAAAGCCTCAGGCAAGTCCCTCGCAGCCAGACTTCGCCTCATGATATTTGAGCTCATCTCAAGCTTAGGTTTGAGGCGGGCTTTGTCCTGGGGACAATCTAAACTCTGCTTGGGAAGTCAATGTGATGGAGTCAAGGAAGACCGATGCTCCTTTGTCCCCTGATCCCACGTGTCCAGGGGCCCTGCCTGCACCCGGGGCTCACAGGAGGTTCACACCATCTTCCTTTCCTCTACCAGTGCTTGCAGGCTTTGGCAGGGCTGGTTGCCACAATTCAGGGCTGATCCTTGCCCAAAACTGGCACTGGCAGGGTCTCAGAGCTCACTGTGAGAGGGATGGGGCAGGGCAGGCAGCAGCACAGGGAGTCAGCCGATGCCCCGGCTGGATGCGGGAGGCTGCCAGGCTGCCCCGCACCTCCTCCGGGCTGCGGCGTCAGCGAGAGCCCCAGGCAGCGGGGCCAGCTTCTGCAAGCTGGGTGGAGCCCTGGTAGTCACACTCGGGCTTCCCAAAGCGAGTCTTTACTCGGTCGGGAGGTGGAGCAGGCTGCAGCTCGGCTCGCACCTTCCTTCCCAGCGCTCCTGGTGTGCGGCACGGCCGATGCTGGGCGGGAAGGACGGCAGCCCTGCGTGTGCTGCACTGGGGACAGAGGGATGCTGTGCCCTCCTTGCGCCGGGAGATGCAGGTGCCCGAGTGGGGCTGCTCATTCTAACTGTGGGTATCCATAAGGGCACTCGGACCAGCGCAACCTTTTGGAAATCAAAGCAGGCAGCTCTTACAATAACATCAGATCAACCCCAAAGGCAAGAAATTTTGGGGGAAGAAGACCCTGGAAGTTTTTTCCCCTCAAACCTCCTAAGAATATATGGTCATTAAACAAACAAAACAAAACCAAAACAACAACAACAACAAAAAACAAACAAACAAAAAACAACCCCCAAACCAAAACAACCAAAAAAACCCCACTTTGAAGATCATTCCCAACAGCTCTCTATAGCAGTGGGAGTTGGGTATCCAAGTACCATCTGCAATTCAGGCTCCTGACAACTCATGTCTCACATTGAAAGCTTTGGGCTTTCAAGTCAATCGGGCCTCACAAACCTAAACCTCCAGCCCCTCCGTTTCAGTGGTGGGGGCTGCAAGGCTGGGGCTGGCTCAGAGCATCCCTGCTCCTCACCATGCTGGTCAGGGCCCCTGAGCCCATGGCTTGGCCTTGGCAGGTCAGGATGTTACAGAGACACAGCTGCCCCACAGGCTTTGAAAAAATTCACACCTTGCCCTTGTAGGGTTAAACCATGACATTTCCAAACCCACTTCTGGAAACTCACAATTCAGCAATTACTGGAGTCATCACTTTAGGAATTACAGCGCTTACCAGAGCCCCACTGGGGTTTGCCATCTGTCTGGTTTCCAACCAGCACAGCTGGTTTTACTGGTATTTGCCAATAGCAGTGTGGTTTGGGTCATTACTACAGTGGTGCCATTTGATCTCTTGCTTCCCTGGGGACCATCAGGGACCCTTCTGCCACCAGGCACAGACACGAGCATGCAGCCAGAGTCCAAGGTGCACAAGAGGGGTGAAAGAAGCAGCATGGGCAGTTCAAGCCAGGTTGGAGCTCATCCAGCAAGAGCAAAATTGTAATAGTATTATCAAATGAAGGCAAAGGTGTGGCTGCACTGCATCTTCTTATGTCTGCAAAGAGAAAAGCTCAAATCTGAACATCTGTCTTCAAAGAGAGCTGGTTAAATACAGCGAAGGTGAAAGACCAACTGCACCAGCAAAAGGTACCGATGAAACAAATGCTGTTTATGCTAATTTGTCAGTACAAATATGCTGCTACAAGAGGTGTCAGCTGACATTGTTCTGTGTGACTTCACCGGGGAAGAAGCAAACAGGATTTCAAGACACACACCTCCCTGTCTACAGGATCTGGGAAAAGCAGTTGGGGGTCTCAACATCTTCCCCACGTCACACCAGCACTGTATCCCCCATGGGAGGAGAAACACTCTAAAAGAGGGATCTATGACAAAAGCTAAAAGTCTAGCGGCAAAAATATTGAAAATGTAGAAACAGCAGCTGCAAAGCAAAAAAATCAGGTGGTTCTCCAAGTGGTTCATACTGGCACTTCAAGCAAAGGAAGTTTTTACCTCTGGTTGCTGTTTTGTCTTTAAGACACATAAGAAACATCCTTTTGGATGGTGTGTTGAGCAAAATGACTCAGTAAGTACTTAAATATGTGTAACTGGGGTTGTGAATGAGCTGGAATTACCATCAATCGTAGAATTAATCATGGGAAGCACTGGCCAGGGCTGCTAACCCAGAAGCCAGTAGAACACCAGTAATAAATCAGTAAGATGCTTAAAAACTCATTCTCACATTTCACACAACAGTAAAAAACTCTGTGTGAAACCCCCAGCTTGAACATGAAGGGCTGAAGATTGTCAGGGCTTTGTCAACCCAAGCAAAGAAAGCAAAAAGCTCAGAATGTCCTGAAAGTACAATAAAGCGTCCACTGCCCGGGCAACTTGCCCGCAGCAACTGAGAAGTTCCTGTGAACTGAGAAGGCAGCAAGATGTTTTTCCTGTGGCTTAAAGTATCATAATATCACTGAAAATCTGGGACACGTGCTGAGTGATGGGAGGACATTTTCTGGTAGTCATTTACTCTGTGCATTCTGCCATGACTGTGCCTTAATCCCCACTGCTGACAAGGATGGGGTCAATATCACAGAACTTTTCAGATCATTTAACCTACCATAAATCAGCTGCCTGCAAAGACAAACAAAGTTTTTTGTCACTTACTTCCTGGACCAAAACTTCCTGTAATTGCCTATAAGATGCAATAGAAGTTCAGGCATTAAGCAAGGGCTGTTTACGACTGGGCAGAAGCTCATGTGGCAGAATGGTCTTCTGGGGAAAAGAATAAAGATCCCCATTCACCTTATATCACGCCCAAACTTCACTGATATGTGGCTCTTTGGGGATGTTTTGGTGCTGTGCAGCAATGTGAGCTGCTGGGAATACATAAATTCATTTGCTCAGTTCTGCTGATGGTGGCAGAAGATCACACTTGAGTTGCAAACAGAGGTCCAGGTGATTCCTTATCTCCTGCTTTTGCACGAGCAGCAATGAATGTAAGGAGTGACTGTGAAGTTAAATAGGAAACTACTGGAGTGATAAGAGAGATTGCCAGAAGCTGACTGGTTAAAGTGAACTTTGCTCTAAACATTTCCTCAATATCTCAACACAAATACTACAGAAGAACATTAACGTGAAACAGCTGAAAAGAACCATAAAGAGGACAAAGACAAAAGGTGAAAATGTGTCTGAGATAGTTGTCTGAGCTGCTGCTTTCACACAGAGTACAGTGGCAAAGCAAAAGGAACAACAAGCAGCATAATTGAGTGGATAAATTCATGCCAGCATTGTGCTTGGTAGGCAGGCACTGTAGTCATCCAGTTTTTATTACATCTGAGGGTTGTAACAACACACCAGAAACTGTGCAATGGGGCAAAATGAGCTGATCTTACTCATTCCCAGAGAGGCACAGACATCAAGCCTAGGAGACAGGATTCTAACTTACTTCAAGCCACAGGCAGGGATTTTCAGTTCTGCAAATTTACTCAGGTCATATGTGGTGAGGTCCTGGCCCAGGCTGCCCAGAGGAACTGTGGCTGCTCCATCCCTGGAAGTGTCCAAGGCCAAGTTGGACGGGGCTTGGAGCAACCTGGGACAGTGGAAGGTGTCCCTGCCCGTGGCAGGGCATGAGATGGTCTTTAAGGTTCCTTCCAACGCAAACCATTCTGAGATTCTCTCTGTGACAGCAACTCACCAGTGGTATTCTCTTGTCCAGCTTAAAATGATGTCCAGGGCTGGAGAAGAGCCCCAGCTGTGCAGACTCCCTGGCCAAGGGAGAAGGGCTGACTGGGACACACTGCAGGCCCTGCCACGCACCCACTGCAGGCTCTGGGACTGCTCTGCATCCCTGCAGCCACAGGCACAGAGAGCCTGCAAGGGCACTGCCTGGATGACATGAAATCCCAGGCAAAAAAGAAGTTACAGGAAAGGAAAGGTGCAGGAACAGCTACAGGTCTGCTGCAGAAGAAGCAATCACATCATGCCAGACATGTAGAGAGCAGCGACAGCGTGGAGCGTGTGCTTACAGGTGTGGGACCAGCCACCGGCCCCGGGCGCTGGGGCACAAGGGACACAGCTCTATACGTACCGTCCGTGCCCGGCTGATCAGAGACCGGACCAAGTCCTTGATGCTGTTCGTTTTGTTCCTTTGGAAAATCACAGTAGCTTGAGTCTGGCCAGACACCGTGAGG
This sequence comes from Struthidea cinerea, assembly GCA_013397865.1. Classification (NCBI taxonomy): domain Eukaryota; kingdom Metazoa; phylum Chordata; class Aves; order Passeriformes; family Corcoracidae; genus Struthidea; species Struthidea cinerea. The sequence continues at coordinate 93,564 of VZTI01002169.1, read as the reverse complement.
AGTGGCGTCCCTGGCCACCCCAGCTCCAGCTCCGGAGGGTGCACATCAGACATGAGGGGGAAGTAGGTGCCCGATGTTAGTTCAGAGTTGAGGGAGAACCTGTCTCCAGTGTCCGCATTACCAGGGTCAGCTTCTTTGTCTTTCATTGCACTGGGCTCTGGAAAGCTTTGGTTCCTCTGATGGCTGATGTATTCCATGTCCAAGGTGGAAAGAAAAGGCAGCTCCCTTTCCTGGGCGATGGCGCTGAGGTAGCCGCGCTCCCCCTGCTCAAGGAAGGCATCGATGGCCAGCCTGGCTGTCTCGCTGTGCTGGAGCACCAGCGGGGTGGGCTCCCTCCACCACGGCTTCTTCAGCTGCTCCAGGCGGCTCTTCAGCGGCCCAGACACCCCTTGCTGGCTCCCGTAGCTGCGGTGGAGCTGGGGCCTCACCTCGACTGCCAGGTAGTTGAACATGACTGGAGCTGCTGATGCTGAGAGGTGTCTCTCCTGCTGGATTAGTCCTGTGTCCGTACTCAGGTCTTTTCTGCCCCTCCTGCACTCCTGCGCTCCTCCCAACAGGTTCCTTCAGGACTCAGCATAAACTCAGCTCCTTAATCACCAGGTACAGCCTCCCACTCCGGGGGAGGAGCTGGCTTTCCCCAGCTCCCTCACCCGGCTTCCCCAGACACACACCTAATACTCAGTGCCTAGAGTGTCCCTTTTGCAAGGGAGGAATATCAGCTCTTCAAGCTGCTCCTTCCTTTTCCTTGTAACTGATTAATGTACTGTCCTTCTCTCCCCTTCCCTTCCCTAGAGAGGTCCCCACCCTTGGCCTAGCAGGCTCTAACCTGTTTTGTCCCTCACTGTGCTTGCAGTGGAAATGCAGGTGCTGGAACTTGTTCCTGCTTGAAATTTGTTCCAAATCAAACATGCTGCTTAGTGTCAGTTATAATGAAACACAAATATCCCAAGTGGGTAATCAGACTCGGCAGAGAGACTTACTCATCCCTGAGCCACAGATAATGCTCCTCCTTAGCATTTCTTGGGAGCCTGGCTCTGCTACACCAGCACCTGGAAGGGAAGCCAGAACACTCTCTTTTTTGACACACAGAGTCACAGTGTTTGTAGGAATCCCAGCAGGAATCTTGGTCATTAGATATTGCAGGTGGGAAGAGCAATACCTCACATGCTCTTTTAGCATCTCCCTGGAAATCCTTCAAGGAAAGGACGTTCAACCTTAGGAGTCTGGTGCTGTGTGGATGATGATACTGCCCACATGCTGCTTATTGGGGATTAGTTAACTCCAGCTTCCCAAAAGTTTTGGAGGAACAGTACAGGCAGCCATTGCTGTGTGAATTAAGGCGCTGCGTAGGAACACACCACGAGAACACAATGTGTGAAGGTGAGCAGAGATCAGCTCACCCTGGAGCTACTGAACTCCACGCAGGCAACCAGGGAATGAAGAACTGGCTGGAGAGTTGATGTACTCAATTGGCCTTTTATCTTCAAAATCCCCTGAGATTAAATTAAATTAAGTCATCTGAAAGCTAAATGTGTGCCCTGGAATAATCACGGGGCAATAGTCAATGGAGAGGGACGGCCATGCCCAAGTGTGAACCAGCACATCCAGACACCAGGCTCCAAGTCAGCTGGGATGAATCATGTCCCCAAGGGACTGTCACTCTCCACGGACTACAGCTGAGTGGGATGATTAGTTGGGACTAGCTGTCTCGTGTTTAGATGCCTGAAGTCAGGATGAAGCCTCAGCAGGACTGCAAATGGCGAGAACAGAAGCAAAGGTGCATTGATTGAATCAGAAAAGAGAAGCTGGCTGCCAGTTGGCTGTGATGCAGCAAGCAAGGGCAAAGTAGGGATGGGACAAAACTATAACAAGCTGCTGGCACAGAAGTGTTACAGATGAAAATAAATGTTGGAACATTTAAAGAATAACTTAAAATGTGAAGTCAACAGCCAAACCAGTGTAAGGAGTTTTGGGGAAATAACAAAGGGAAGGAGCTGTAACATGGTGGGTGTTTTACTGGAGCTGCTTTGCCAGGGTGATAACACAAAATAAGTGTACCATCACCCTACTGTTTGCCTTCCTAAAGAGCTGAAAAGAGTGTGAATTTTAAAAAAAAGTCATCAAATGCATATTTTCTGCTGCTGATTCTGTAAAGGGATTTGCACTGTCTCCAGCTGGTGTTTGGTAATGATCTACTCTCCCTCCAGTAATTTCTCATGATCCTCAGCACATGAAAGCACACACGATGTAAACATCTCCAGCCCAGCTTGTCAGGCTGGGCTCCTTCAGGGTTGATGGGGAGAGGCAGAGACTTCCAGGAGTCAGTTACCTCACCCTGCAGCAGTCACCTGGAACAGGTCCGATGAAACGCGCCTTGGAAGGGCTTATCTCTCCCCGCTGAGCAGCAGGAGCTTGGGCTGCCTAAGTCAGTGACAGAGGTTTACCATGCAGACATCTAAAATTAGATGAGAGGTGTCCTGTCCCTGCTGTCTGGCAAAATGGCTATAATTGGCACTCCAGAGGCTGATTGGCCAACACAGGATGTGGGAATCGCATCAGCCCATTTTTGCCAGCTAAAAGCAGGGATCTTATCTGGAAGTGTTGTCTACACCTTCTGCAATCAATGGAGAAAGACAAGGGGAAAATTCCCTCTGGCTGAACACACGCCCCAAGTGCCACTTCCAAGTCAATGTCCCTGGGCAGCTCTGCTCTGGCTGATACCGGAGCTCAGCCAGGATCCAAGCATTAGGCAATACTTCATTCTTCCATTCCACAGATGGTCTTGGAGCTCAGCAAACACAAACACCTTGCCTGGGCTTTCCACAGAATGTACCTGCTGCTTCCTCTTTGCGCACACATGGGAGGCAGCCTGCCAAGCTGTTTCCTGATAGATCTTGGAGAGCCCTCACCCGGGAACATGAGAAGCCAATTTGCTTTTTTCCCCCCCTCTATTTCAGACTGAAACCCAATCTTCCACCTCAAAACATCAGGGTGCTCCTCAGTGCTGTACCAGCGTTTGTGGAAGGCACTGCATTGCAGTGCTCCACTGTGCAGAGTTCACTGGCCAGATGCACTCAGCCAGCACAGCTGGATGAGAAAAGTCCCAGTTTTAGTTCCTGCGCTGAGCTCTGTCAGCACTGAACCCACAGAGCAGTGCAAAGTCAAATCTCCCCATTTTTTGTCCAAGATTCCCAACCGTGGCGTTACAGAACCTAAGCACAGTGGCAGCACACAAGTTCCGTGTTTCATCTTCTCCATTCATTTGTTAAGAGTCTCTCAAATCAGGGGAGAGGCAGCCTCGCACCTGTACAGCTGAAGGAGGGTACTGGACACCAGTTGCCAGCCACAGGCAAATGATCCAACCATGAATGATGTCAGGGGAGGCAGGGCCCCCCCATCCCCTGCTGCCCCTGCCCAGTGGTGTGCCCAGCACAGAGGTTCTCTCCCGTTGCAGCTCCGAGGTCTCTACCACCCCTGTGCCACGCAGGGAAGCCAACGTGTGTCCATGGAGCTGCTGTTGTGGCCCTCTGAGGTCCAGCCTCGAGCTGCTCAGGGGGCTGATGCCCGGCTGTCAGAAGAGGAACCACAGCATGCTGCTTCCCTCAGCTGCTGCCCTGTACTGAACATGGGAAGAAGCACTTCCAGACACCCCTTCTGTGTCTCCTTCCAAAGGGAATCCACAGAGGCAGAACTGGGTGTTGTAACATCACTGGGTCTGGCTACCGGCAGGAAGAGGGTGCACAGGGAAGGATGTGGGACATTGAGTAAATCTACCTAAGATGCCTGGTTTTGACAGGATGTGGAGCAGCCCAGGAGCTGGCAGGTGGGATGAGGAATGAAGGAGCCCATCTCATTGTGATGTAGTCATTAAAGAAGGCTTTGCGTGTGCAGGACTCCTCACTTCTAAAATGAGCACGAGGGAGCTCTCACCTCTGGGAGAGCTGCAGCAGCTTCCCAGCAGGATCCAGGCTCAGCAGCTTGTGCAGGGCCCTCCTACACGAACACATCTGCACGAGACCGCAACAACAGGACAGCAAATGTTGTTGGTTGCAGATGCTGCTCTTTACATGACGAGTTAAACTGAGGAAATTCGCCTTGGAAAAAAATATAACAAAATGCCTTTTTTATACACAGAAGGCTCCCTAAAAGCAGATTAAAAAAAATTCAAGGCAGTGTTTGGAAGTGTTTCCACTAACCTGCCCCAGGTGCCTCCAGCAGATCTATTGCCACTTGACCTAAACTCCCTGGCTGCTCCCAGCATATCACATCTGGAACAGCCACTGAAGTGTAACAGCAGAAGGTGGAACCACTCTCATGGGAGCTCTGCATTCCCAGGGGAAGGATGAGGCCCAGCCATCTCTTCTGTCCCACAAATGAGCAGAGCAAGCTGCTCAGCAGGTTGAATGACTGCAAGCAAAACAAATACTCCCTCAACATGTTCAGCAACTTCAGGAAGAACACACGTAGGATGCACAGGGCAGCCCTGGACGCCTGAAGAAGGGGCAGTGGTCAAAAATAAATCTCACCAGAGGAATCTGGGAAGGATCACAAGATTGTTAATATGCAACTGCCCCATCAGGGTGTAAGAGGCCGGGCAGCCCACAGGTGATGGTCCCTCGGCAGGCAGAGGAGGGGCAGGCACTGCATAAGCAGCAGAGCCCACTGTTCACTGGTGCTGAGCCTCAGGGTCTTTCCTACATCCTTGCCAACTTTCCCAGGCTCTCACATAAGCTGCTGCCCTCTCCTTGCCTTCTCAGACCTTCAGGAGAACATGGAGCATGCTGAGGGCCAGGCTGTGCAGACACAATGTGCCCAAAAGATGGAGATGCTGTCCCCTGCGGCACAGGAACAGCATCACCCAGAGAGCTGGGAGGTGTCCATTCAGCCTGGGGTCACCAAAGGCCCAGGAGAGCTGGACACAGTGCAGGTCAGTGGGAAGGACAGGACACGGGGTTATCACAGAAGGAAAAAAAAAACAAAACAAAAAAAAACTCTTGAAGAGAAAAGAGCAGAGAAACCTTGATTAGAGTTCATTAATCAAGGGGACAACAGAGATCAAAGCAGGGCAGATGTGAAGAGGCAGATGGGGACCGTACAGGGAGGTCTCCACTAGGAAACCTGGACAATGCTCTCAGGCACAGGGTGGGATTCTTGGGGTCCTGTGCAGAGCCAGGAGTTGGACTCAGTGATCCTGATGGGTCCCTCCAGGTCAGGATATTCCATGATTCTAAATTAGCTGCCACCAGCATCACCCAAGAAAAAACCTCACGTACAAGGCTGTGGCCATGACCAAACCCCCGCACTGGGGCCTGAAATAACCACTGCATTGGTGGCACAACTCTCTTAGTAGAAGAATTAGAAAGACATAGCAGTTTCTAGGTATTAACTTAAACACTTAAACTTCCCTACACTGGGACTTTCCTCTTCCTGGAAGGAAGCAACCAGCCCAGCTTTGGAGCTCAGTGCCTCATTCAGCACACCTGTAGAGGGAATCAGCGAACCTCTCCAAATGCTCAAGCAGTACTTCAGCACATCCCTGGGATGCAGACGACCTTTGGCACGTGCTCAGGATTAAACCATTCTCCAACAAGTAGGAGAATGTGGAAAATACGAGTGGGTCACAGGGTAGGGCGTGGCTCCCACTGCTCCTCAGAGCGGTGCCGTGCAGTGGCACTGGCGCATTTCACAGGGACCACGCTTGCAGAACCAGTCCCCTCCCAGCTGATGCTCACCACCCCCACAGCTTTGTTACTCTTCATCTACTCTACATTCATCTAATTGAAATCTCTGGTGGAAAAATTTGCTCTTAAGAGTCCAGTTTCTGCTTCCCACATTTGCTGAGCCAAGGGCAGGGTAAGGGAGACAGGACAGTGGTAAACTCCGACTGCCAGGTCAGGAGCAGCAGTTCTGACCTGAGGGCTTGGTGGGGCAGAGACGCCACTGAAAACATCACTTTGTGGAAGGTGAGGACAGGAGTCACAAATCTGGGAAGGGGTAACAGGGCTTCAACAGGGCTTAAGCACTGCATAGCACAGGAAATGTGAAGATCATCGAGGATGCCTGTGCTCTCAGCACTTTGAAGGAGAAAACAGTTCAACACTGAACACAGTTCAGCAGCCAAGGTGACACAGGAAAACATTTAACCACCTTACATAGAGTGGGCATTTGAAGAGTATCAGATGAGTCCCCCCTACTCCAAAACATCTCAAAAATACCAGCCTAAAGCAAGAGACTTCACAAATTTGACCCTGTGAGGAAAAACATGCTCCTACTCTCCCATGGTGCAAAACAGAAAAAAGGAAGACACTGAGTGCTGACCCTTCTACCCACAAAGAGCAGCCCAGGATCCAGCTGAAATTGTGAGTGCTTCCTAGGGGCTTATCTCTCTTCATTTTAAGGTACCTGGAAAAGTTGGAAGAGTAAATCCTTTGGAATCCTAAGCTATGTCCAAGTACTGTATATGAGACAGGAGATCAGGCTGGATGATAAAGTGGATCCTTCCAGAAGAAATTCACATGGATATGTTTATTTAAATGCAGTACGTGCCTCCAAACTGATGGTCTGAGACCACTTTCCAAAACCCAACAGCAAAACCAAAAAACTGTCCATAAGTGAAATACCTTCAATGATTCCCTCTGGAAAACTTGGAAAACAGGAAAAGATGGGCTTTACAAGGTTTGGTTAAGCCCCCTCTGTTCTGCTGCCCTCAAAGCAGAGCTGTGTGTAGGAATCACCCACCTGCCAATCGCTGCTGCTGGAACACTTGCAGAGGGCAGATTTTGCTACTGGAAATGTATTTTCTTTCCTTCTGGCTGGAGAGATGTCTTATTTAAGATACTGGCAGCTTTCCAGCTCACCTTTCTCCACCTCTTGAGAGCAATGGGGTCACATTAGAATCCCAGAATGGTTTGGGTTGGAAGGAACTTTAAAGTTCATCTCATCCCACCCCTGCCATGGGCAGGGACACCTTCCACGATTGCAGCTTGCTCCAAGCCCCGTCCAACCCGGCCTTGGACACTTCAAGGAATGGGGCACCCTGTGCCAGGGCCTCACCACCCTCACAGGGAAGGATTTCTTCCTGATATCCAATCTAATATTGCATGATCCTGTCTGTGAGTAACTAATGACTGGGAAGCAAAGTCTTCCTGGTCCTGCGTAGCCTCCAGTGGATTTTCCCTCTCTAGCAAATTACCCTTTTAATTCAGAGACAGTATCTGCCTTGCTTTTTCACCAGGCCCCACACACCCAAGCACCACTGCTGTCTCCGCCCTTACAGCGGGTGGGTGAAGGCATTTCATGGCCCAGCCAGAGCTGTGATTACAGGTCTTTATTCTCACCCTAATAAAAGGTGCAAGGGCAGATGCCAATGACTCCAGTCTGGCACCATCACTTGTGGAGCCTCCTGCCCATAAACACAGGGAAGGGTTCAGTTTTGACCACATGCTGTCCCACATTCAGAGCACAAAGGCGTTCTCACCTCCAGGCTGGCCGTTCCAAGAATTCCAGCAGCTCTCCAGCTTCCCTGCAGCCATGCACAGTTCCCGGGCTGGATGGTGGTGTGCTCCCAGCCCCGTGTTCCCATGGCATGGATAACTTGAGCCCAGGTTTAAATTACACAGCAGGAAAGGGGTTAAAGTTTAAATAACTGTTTTGTATATGAATTAATGTATGTAGCTTTGAGCCAAAATATCTACCATTAATTTTTCCACCTATTTCAGGAGCAGTAAGATACACAAAGTAAAGTTTATTTTGGTACTTGGTATACTTCACTCTCATTAAAAATAAATTAATCAGCAAATTCCTACACAGCTCAGCCTTCTTTTATGTAAATACAAGCCAGCTGTAATGAATTACAAGGTGTTATTATTTCACACACACTGTATAATACTTCACACATAAGAGGTTTCTCTGCTTAGCTCAGCTTTCAACAAAAGCATCTTAAATAAACTGCAAGCAAGTTGTTTGGGCTGTAATGTTTTCACAGAGAAGGGATACACCTCACACAGAGAGAGGGGCTCTTTACATGACTCATTTTATAACAAGTTAAACTGAGGAAGCTCGCCCTGGAAAAAAAAAAACTAAAATGCCTTTTTTATACACAGAAGGCTCCCTAAAAGAAGATTTAAAAAAAACCCCCACAAGGCAGTGTTTGGGAGCCTCTGTGCTGCATCCCACTGCTTTTTACATGGGGAAGGGATGGCAAATATTCCCCAACACACACACTATGAAGAAAGCAACTTGAGCAGGAAGAACAGTCACAGCCAGGCACAGTTACACTTTCACCAGACTAGAGAGTCACAAATAAAGGATTAAATTCACAAATTAAGGATTATCACCTTCTACTTTTGCTTAATACTTTTATTAGGAATAAATCCTGATTTTATAGGGCTTATTCTTATCAAAAGCACACATGGCACAGAAAACAAACACTGCAATTTTACCCAGACTGACATTTATTATTGACTCGGATTTTGGACAGGAGAGAAATAAAAACTGTTTTTGCCACTGACCTGGAAACAGCCTGGTGAACCTTCCACCCACACAGAGCACCTTGGCCTCTGCTGATCTCATCAGTGCAGCTCCTGCTCCCCTAATGACTGTGCTGGCATCATTTGCCTGCACAGCTGTAGAATGTTTTCACTGGTGTTGAAGGATCTTGCTAAAAAGCCCTGGACCACTACTCTGGGGGATGGAGGATGGCAGAATCCTGTCCCAGGGACACAAACAGGGATGTTCTTTTCATAAAGGAATTCCTAGAGCACAATTCTACAAAGAACGTGGAAGTATCAGCAAGGCAGACTGAAACATCAAGTACTGAGGCAGCTTTTAGTGCCAGCCCAGCCACAATTGGGGCTTTGCTCTCCTTAAGACAGCCAAAGTCACAGAGGATTGCTGGGGACTGTGCATTATTCTTTGCATTCTCTTATCCTTGTGCAACAAAGCAGAGAGTTCCTAAAAGGGATTTTCACAGAAAACCCTTCAGAATCTGTTAAAGCAATTTTTAACTCCACTAAAGCAAAGATGGACCATTCCATCTCGATATCAGGCATTTAAAATATATACTTAATATCTAAATATGCAAAGCTCAGATTTGCTTTCACAACCATTCAGGGAGCAGAGGACACCACTGTGTCTCTGAGCAGCAGCTCTTTAAACGAGGCAAGGGACAGAAATGTCTTCTTGAGAGAACTCTACATCACGGTGAATACCTGGTTTCCTAAAGGCAGAAGGCAGCTCTGTCCATTAGTCAGCAAGGGCCACTCAGGGCCATAAAAAGGACAGAGGTTCTTAAAACAATGAGCATTTATTTGTGGGTGAAGATTCGGGAGTACAGCTGTCCAGGAGGCTACTGAGGCACCACGGATGGGATAGCTAATGAAATGTTTTCCTTCCGACAGCAGACTTTTCTTCCTGACCACACAGCCTCAGCCCAGTCCCAGTCCAGGCATGCTTCCAAGCTGTCCTGACATGCGGATCTCAGAGTCCTTCGTCGTTGTAAACAGGGGACAGGGGCTTGAGGATGCTGCGGGCGTTGCTCTCCACCAGCGGCCGCCAGCTCACCTCGCCCGTGAGCAGCAGGTCCTCCCCGCTCAGCGCGTCCAGGTGCTGCACCTGCAAGCACAGCAAGTCACTGCCACGTGTCCCATCGCCCAGCCAGCTCCCTCAGCAGCTACACAAACACCCTTCTTTCCAAAATGCAAGCACAACAGGGAGATTTCAGCCTACTCTGCCATTGGTGTGAGGTAGACCTAAAAGGATCACTTCCGACTGCGAAGCGCCGTGGAAAGGCCAGGATAAGGATCTGCAGATCCTCTGGAGTCACCTGCGTCACTAATGCCTTAGCTAATGCCTCCTCTGAAGGTCTGGCAACAGGGCAAAGAGGAGCCACTCAAAGTTGCCATGAGTCACTTCATCCTCCTGGTGGTTACTGCAGGGGACACTGCCCAGACCAGCACCCCATGGAGAGCTCCCATCCTTCACACAACTGAAGCTTTAGCTACAGAAGAATGGCCTGGTCAGCAGGGAACACCTGGGATTTATCACAGAAAAGCACAAGAGCTGGAAGAAGTGAACATGCAATGAATGCTCATCCTCGCAACAGAAGAACTCCCAGAATGGTTTGGGTTGGAAGGGACCTGAAAGCCCATCCAAGTCCCCTGCCATGAGCAGGGACACCTTCCACTAGACCAGGCTGTTCCAAGCCCTGTCCAGCCTGGCCTTGAACACTTCCAGGGATGGGGCATCCACAACCTCTCTGGGAAAGACAGTTGGGATGTAATTTTAAGGTGCGATGTAAGCAAAATTTAAAAAAACCCCTCTCATCCTACAGTAGAGGGTCAGCTTGCTGCCACTGGTCACCCTAAATATGGGAAATGGGGGAAAAAAAAAAAAGTCCCTCAAGGATCAGTCAAAGCCAAACCCACCACCATTAGCTCAGGAAGGCTGGGAGAGCCGACCAGGGCTACAGTACATGTTGTCCTGTCAGTAGGTTCTCCTCTGGCATCCACTAATTGTTAAAGACAGGATCCACAAGAAACTGTGGGGACAACCTGGTACACAGTGTTACTGGAAACAAAGGATAATTCGACAAGGAGTTTCTCAGCAGGGGAATGAATGCATCCATGGCCACAGAGGGTCACACTGGAAAGCCACCTAAGCACAATGTCCTGTTCCTGACAGTCACCACCAGCAGCTTCCCCAGAAGGAGTTAAACACAGCACACAATGCTCTTTTCCTTGTTCATTTTCCCTCCCTTGCAAAAACGGTTCATTCATGGATTTTGAGTCTGAAGTGGTTGTGGATTTACTAGCCCTGGGCAAACTTTTCTTCCATAAACCTTGCCAGTGGCTTTGGAACTCGTATGCAATTGCAGCACCCCAACCAACAGTGGCAACGTTCTGTCCCCACATTCCTGTGTCACTGAACACCTTTCCTTGCTCACCTTTCACACGCCTTCGGGATTTCCAGAGCTGTCTCCCTAACACTCCCTAAAACTATGGAGTGCTGAGCTGACATTTTGATAATAAAATCGTTATCTCAAGGCCTCATTCCTGCATGGTAACAGTTCAGAGCTCACTGGTACATATGTAAAGCTGGCTGTGTTTTCCTCAAGTGCACCACTTGTCTGCAGGAACGACCTGTCTGCATAGAACCTATGCTGATTCCTCCCCAATGTGCCACATTTTCCTGCCTGATCACTCTTCCCTATTCAACTGCTGATTGCTTCAGACCTATCCTTTGCTTGAGTATCCAGTGGTGCAACAAATTCCCCATCTGGCAAGAAATTATCCCAAATTACATACTTTTTATATGTGTTTGCCCCCAGCAAACTTTCCTACAGCCCCACCATTGAGCATCAGCAATCTTCAGCATTAAATTAAGCCAGTCCCTCCTGAGAACTCTCTGGCATTCCCAAAGTGTCCTCAGTCCCTTAGGAAGCTCAGCCCTTTATTTCCCATTTTCTCAGACACACACTGACATACTGTGTCTCCATATCTCTATCTGATGCTGAATACAGTACTGGAAACATTGCATAGAATGATGTTGTGGAAGTTCTGGTCTTCAACTTCCCATCCAACACCCTCCACTTTTCCTCCATAACCTCTCTCACCGCTCTTCTTTGGTGCCCACATGGACTCTATCCCACCAACATTTCCCACACATCTGGTTCACAAACCTCCTCAGGGCTGAAAGGACAAACACTACTCAGTATTGTCTCCTCCAGGTAACAACTGAAAGAAACAGAAAGAATTCTGGAAAACAAACCCTTTTGCTTCATTTTCTCAAAGGTCACCAAGAGATTTTCAAGCTCTATGTGCTGTTCCACTGTGAAGAGAATCCCAACTCTCTTAACATTGATAATAATTCTACAACAAATTGCAGCCTATTTCTGAAACATTTTGTCAAGCCCCTCCATAGCATGGGTCCAGAAATAGATGAGCAGGATTGCTTTCAACATTCCATTAATTTCTCTGCAGTCATTTGTCATCAAACTACAGTAATGATCTGTTCTCTCTGGTGACCAGGGACAGCACCCAGGGAATGGCTGGAGCTGTGTCAGGGGAGGGGTTAGGTTGGCTATCAGGGAAAGGCTCTTCCCCCAGAGGGTGCTGGGCACTGCCCAAGCTCCCCAGGGAACGGGCACGGCCCCGAGGCTGCCAGAGCTCCTGGAGCGTTTGAGCAACGCTCTCAGGGGTGCCCAGGGTGGGGTTGTTGGGGTGTCTGTGCAGGGCCTGGAGCTGGACTGGATGATCCTTGAGGGTCCCTTCCAGCTTAGGACATGTGTCCACAACTCTATAAAAAATGTCATCCAGTTTTCAGATTTTTACCTTCTTCTCCTTAAAAATGATTACTGAATATTAAAATCAGATTTATTTATGAGAACTGAGCTGCATATGCAAGCAATGAAAGAAAGCACTCCACGTCCTGAAGCAGAGGCTGAGGAGAGTGGGGCCGTACCTGTTTGCGCACGTACTCCACAAGCAACTCCAGGTGCCGAGGGTCATCACAGTTCCTGTTAAAAAGGTTTCTCCAAAGAGCTGCTGCCAGAACACGATCATCAGACAAGATTCCCTAAAGGGAAGTACAGAGGGGGATTAAAAACTGCACGTGAAGAAGGTCTGAACACAAGACACCCCCATTCGTGTACTTGGCCCCTGGCCACAGCACCTGTCCCAGAGCCCACAGCTGCCATGGGCTCTGCACATGGAAAGGCAGCAACATCACTCTTTCCCAGAATGGAAAAACAACCCTGGCCTTAAATTAATTTACACAGCAGCCTGTAACCAATTTTCTGGCAAGTTAATTTGGAAAAATCCTGGGTCAGGGTATTCCTAATGTTGGAGTTGATAACTGCATTTCTGTGGTATGAAATCTTTACCATAAAAATGGTGATCTTACAGAGAAGGTAGCAGCACCTCATAAGAATGTGTGAAGCTTGTGACACTTTAAAAAGAAAAATTAAAGGATATTTAATCCAATATTGCAGAACTGTAGTCTGGAGTTTGCTATTTTTCTTTGCTTTTTTACTTTTCATTCTAAATGAGAGAAAAATCCTGCTCATCAAGAACTACCTAGATTTTTCCAGTTAAATCTAATATTAGCTTTGGTTTATACAAGAACCACATCTCTTAATGTTATTTGTCCAAATTCTCTTGAATTTTTATTGTCTTTTTAGATTATGTGGTGTTGTCACCACATAATTCCCGTCTTCTGCTGACACATTTGCCAAAGGCAAAAGACTTTAAAATATTCAGTTAAAAATAAAAAAGGTCAACATGTCTTTAATCGAATCAAACGTTTCGTTTCCAAAAAGATTGTCAACAAAACACAGGCAGACACATCCTGGCTATACTTAAAACTAGATTAAACCTTGCATGTGTAACACTGTCCACAACTCTATGAGGTTACATGTACAATATATTAATAATGGAAATCACTGTGCAAAAAAATAATATCACAATGTGAATAAGAGCATCTGAAGAGCAACACTCATTAGAGCAAAAAAATGATGTAATTGTATTTTCCTCTTGAAAGTCCTGCAGACACTTGTGCAGAGTGGTGCTTTTGCCTCCCTGTATTATTAGGTACTGCCTATAAATATTCCTGCATAAACTCCCTATAAATACTCTATAAATTCTCTCTTTGCTTTCAAAGTACAGCTGAGTACAACAGGATTCAGAAGGAAATGATTTAGTGATGGCCAAGCAGGGATGGTGAAGCAGCACAAAGAACACCCCACCTTTCACACCCCACGGTTTAAATCCACATGCTCTGTGCTTTCTGGTTTCCTCAAAGAACTTTCATTCAAGGCTGCTTCCCTAACATAGTATTTCTCCAAAGAAATAGACAGTGAATGTTTTACCCATCTGGACTATTCTGTGCTCAGGAATCAGATGCTCTACTTGTTGTACATTCCCTGAAAACAGCCACCTTACCTCATCGTATCCAAACAGAGCTGCATAGAAATTTTCTACCATCCTTTTCAAGTCTTCTTTTAGAACAGCAGAATTAATCTGAAAAACAAACCAGAAAACCATCAATACAGGCTCTAAGGAAGATGTGAGGAGAAAATATTCCCAGTGTCACTGTGAGTAGACAAAGAACCACCAGTGCCCCAGCCCACCTCACTGAGATCTGGCTGCAAGCAAGAGTCAGTCACTTTGGAACCCCTGTGACACAGCTCTGTTAATTCTGACACAACTGAGGTCGGTGTTACTCAATACACAGCTGGCAGGAACATCCCCAGCCAACAGCTCTGCCAAACAGCTGCAGGAGTGGAGAGAAAATGCTGCTGGGGGAGCATGAAGCAAGGCTGCCCTTGCAGTGGCAGCACAGCCCAAGAGCATGGAGACCCCTCTGTAGTTTAACTATTGAGCAGCTATTCCAGACCTTCATTCATCCACAGAAACTCAAAGGTTTTCCAGCTTTTTTTCCCCAAAGCACAGACTGCAGGGCTGGATGTGCTACTACACTGGAAGTACTGGAATGCTAAAGACAGAGACACCACCCTGCCACTGCTCCTCCTTTGCTGTCCAGATGGACTCTCAGCCAGCAAGAACATGAATTCTGCCTCTTCAGCATCTCCAGCAGCTCAGACTTACAAGTTTTTGACTATGACTAAATTTCTTTCAGAGTCTGTGATGACCCAGCAACTTCCCCCATGCTCTAAGTGTGACTCAGTCCAAGTTCCACACTGACCTTTAACTAAATTTAATAACTGCTTAAGTATTTGCTGGATTGGCCTAAGCCACCCATTGGCGTGAGAAGTGACCCCATGTGACCTTAAAATGGGACTGACCAACTGCAGGGTGCAGAGGGATGGCTGAAATGCCTCCTGTGCATCTCCCTCACCCACACTGTCTGTCCCTCTTGCCTGTACTCGTTACTTCTACCAACAAAGTGATGAAGTTCCTCTCCCAAGGGCCCAGCTACACTTTGGTGAAGCTTCTTCTTTGTACTGACTGCCATGAGGGATCCAGGAGACACAAAGCATTTCTTTTCTACAGCTCTCACACGCTCCAGAAGTACCAATGACAAGGTGCACGAGCCCTGCACACCAGCAGGACACTCAGGTGTGACACTGCACTTTGCAGAGACAGGATTTACACACAAGAGACACCAGCACATCACACCCACCACACCGGGAACCCCTTGTCCTGAATACTCTCTCAGTATCCTTACAAGTATTCACCTTGGCAATTACACAACAGCTTTCTATCAAAATATGAGTTAGTTTCTGCCAAGTGAACAAATTTCCAGTTCATATACTCTTCCCTTAAACCACTGTCTTTTTTCATCTGATTTTTATAGCAATGCACATAGTGCAAACACAAGGAAAATTCCTTTTATGTCAGTTACTCATATTTTTCCATTAATATAAACTATTAAAATTCATGCAGATATTTTATAGGCTATCAAGATTTGGAGACTGGTTATTACTGAATGTTTAAAAAAAGAACTAAACATAAGAAATCAGAGGGTTAAATGATGACTGCAACTTCTGTAATGACTTAATTAAATTTTTATTGAGTACATAAACTATGATGTCATTTCTACCCAACCATGCTCAAACCTTCTATGCATGTCAGAGATCGTGGTTTTTCTCAATAGAACATACTTCTAAATAAGCTGCACTTCTACAGCTCTAATAAGGGGGAGCAGGTCTCATGTAACACACTCAATAAATTATCCTTCCATTTTAAACAAACAAATTCCATGAGTTATTATATATTTGCCACGCACTTTTTATGACATAATAAAAATGTTACCTCAAGGATTACTTAACACATACTACAAATGTTACAGCAGGCAACTGCAAGGGGCAAAGAAAACAAATAGTCCCATTACAGAGACAAGTCCTGGACTATACATCCCTGGGGAAGCAGCTTTCCCTACTAAAAACAAAGAGCAGCAGCTTTAAGTTAGCAAGAAACAGATCGATGAAGGAGATAACCAAGTTAAACAAACATGGCAATAAATACATCTTAAAAGACAGCTTCAGACATAAAATCTGAGTTTGGGGATGGAGCTGTATCTTAGGAAATGAAATGAAGGTATATTGCAGTTTCTGAAGAATACAACTGGCATTGGTTAAGTACAAACATTGAAGGAAAAATTCCTTCTTTATAAATCAAGAAAAATGAGCAAATCCAAATCGGTGTTTGCTGGAAGCGCTTCCTCTTTCGAAGCTTGTTCAAGTTCTTACCATTGGGCAGTTTCAGGATCTGATTGGTCATGATTCTGCTGACTCTTCCACAGTTTGTTATTAAGAAGAAAAACTGCTGGAGAATTCCAAGTGAGTAATTGCTAATAACAAGGAAAAATCAGTAACATCTGGAGCTCTTCTTGGGACTTTGCCCCTTTGCCTTCCTTGGAACAGCCCAGTGCAGAGCTGTCACTGGACAGATTTATGTGCTACGGCCCGAGTGACTCAGGACTGTGTTAGTTCAAAACAAGGAACCCATTTTTGGTACACATCTCACCTTTACAAGACCTCTGAAACAAGGAAATGTACAGCTAACATTATCTTCCTGCTGCATGTCACAACTGTTCTCTGAAAGGCTCCATGAGCCCACGTTCTGCCTGGGGGACAACTGCAGCAAGCAGCTGCTGGATTTTCCATGTCACAGTGAAGAAACCGTCTTCAGCCTCAGCGAGTTCACGTGCATCATCCGACAGCCATGTGCTGAGGGTGACCCTGCAGCAGAAAAGTGACAGCGCCAACTCTCACAGAAGGTTTTGTATTCTAAGAAGATTTCTACAGAGGTAAGAGCATACTGCTGTCTTGTACTGCTGGACACGTAGCAAAAGACCTAACACGTGGACATGCTGCTCTAGAATCAGTCCGTATCAGTGTCCTGTGATGGATCAAGAACTTCTCTTGGTAATGAATCTCCTCCTTCTCCCCACTTGCTTTGGCTCACGGTGCAGAGTAGGACCAGTGTGCACAGACTGGAAGGTAACAAATGGCAGGACAAGAGGAATGGCCTCAAGTTGTGTGAGGAGGTTTGGATTGGATATGAGGGAAAAGAAATAACAGAGTTTAAAACACTGGCACAGGCTTCCCAGGGCAGTGGTGGAGTCACCATCCCTGGTTCAAAAAATGTGTGGATGTGGCAGTTGAAGACATGGTTTAATGGTGAACACGGGGGTGGTGTTGGATTGACTGATGGTGACTGGATGATCTGAACGGTGTTTCCCAATCTTAACGATTCCATGAGCTCTGATGTGCTCTGCCTGCTCAGAGCCATCAGCCACCGAGGTGCAGGACACGGGATCCCTGGCAGTGTCACTGCACACCTGTGTCCTGCCAGCGCTGCCCGAGCTGGGATGGCCACAGGCTGCACTGTCTGAGAGCACTGCAACAGGAGTTTCTTTCTGCTTCAGCTTTTGCCAGCATGTGTTGCACCCTTAAGCTACTTTAACACATTAATCCTTCCATAGACTATAAAGCCAGAAGGGGCACTTCTAACTGCCTCGTACAAGCACTAGTCATTGAATTCCAGGCAGCAATTCCTCTCTTTAGGCTGTAAGTTATGCTTGAACTAGACTTTTTTATGAAGAGATTTCAGCCAGAAGAAATGATTAGATCATAGAACCTGACCCTCTGCGTATCACAGACCATTACATTTCACCGAGTTCCCCCTGTACTAAGCTCACTAAGTTGTGTTTGGCTAAAGCATATCACCCTCACAGTTGAACATGTGTATCTCATTTCATATTTGAATTTTCTGGCTTGGGTTTCCACCCCCTCATTCTCATTACCATTCCTGCTAGAAAATAGCCTCTTCTGTACAATCTGTTTGCTCCTGTACCCGTACACAACGGATGTGTCAGCACAGCCATCTTTTCAAACTAAGGTTAGGCTCTTCCAGGTGCACTGTCACACCACATCAGCAGCACACTCCTGGAGTGGCCAAAGTTGCAACAGCAAAGTAGTGGTTTATGCTGATACAGTAAAAATTAATCCATCCCTTGTGCAAAACAAGTTGCACAGGTCTGAGTACACTCATGTTGTCATGGCTGAGTCCACTCTGGGGACTTCTGCAGCCCCACTGCCATAAACATCGACCACTCTCACTGACACTTCTGACTGCTGGAGCAGGAATATCAGCAAAAGTTCCTGAAGGAGATACAGGACTGATCTTTCATGATAAAAAATGTCATTCTACAAATATTTAGACTTTTTTATGCCCCTTCTCTCAAGTTGCAATTGGACAGAATTACTTGTAATATGGTTTATGTTATTTATAAATAATACATAAGCACTTATATATGGGCTTTTTTAATATGGGCTTGCTCAAAACACTGTTAAAACACACACAACATTAAGTGGGCAAATGCAGCCCTTTTATTTTATCCTATAACATCACCACTGCTTGCAGGACAGTAATTTTGAAATTACTGAGACTGTAGCTAGATCAAAAAGATTAAATTAATAAAACAGATGAGGAAGATTTCTGTAGCAAGGGGCCATAAAGGCCAGTCCCTTCAGGCACATACTTGTGAAATGACAAAGATATTGAAGAAATTATTTTTCCAATCTTCAGATTTTGAGCTTTTTATTAACTGCTCTGCTACTTTGTCTGCAAAGCAGATCACTGCTTGTAATTAGCCACAGCTTGAGTCCTGTATGCTTTAAATATTAACTCTTCTGATAAATTCTCTATTTTTTTAAATTCCAAGTAATTTTGTAATACACCTCCATAATCATTAACTTCAGAGAACAATCTTTAAAGCCTTCTTCAATATTCAGTGATAACCTACTCCAATATTCTTTAAACCTAGACAAAAGCTAAATGTTAGGTCACAGCAGAACCAGCTCCTGCCAAAATCTTCAATCCATAAAAACAATATGTTAATGGAAAAAGTTGTGCGTGCTCTCCTACCTTCACAACAACTGTGCAATCATCAATGAGGTTCCTCAGAGCAAGTTTATTCCAAGCAGACACAGAAAAGCAAGTTGTACAATATTACCTACATCTGTCAGCAAAAGCAGATGCTCACAGCTACCTGTCTGCTACCCAGAAAATGAGGTTTGTTTGTATCTTGCAGTTTATTAATTTGGAAGCTCTGCCATGGTACCAGTTACAGACGCAGAGGAGATCACAGTACAATCTGAACTGTATTCAATGGCTTATTCCAAATTCCTGCTTCCCTGCAGAAGGTGGCTGGCAGAGTTCACTGACAACCTCTCAAGAGAAGGATCAGGGAAAAGAGGTCAAATTCCTGTGCTCTGTCAAGTTGTGCTGATTCTCTGCAAGGTGAACAGTTGTCCAGGGATTTTCCTGTAACGCCTCTTGAAAAAACTAGTTGCTAAAAGCCTAAAGCTAATCACCAATGTGTTTCCGAACACACCAGAATCAGCTCAGCCTGATAAACTGATAGGAAATTGCACAACCAAGTTTAAAAGAGAGAAGACAGTAGTAGAGGTAGATAAATCATTAAGTTAAATACGCACCATGAACACTCACAGAGATCCTGTAAAGCTCCAGCTCCTCACTTAGACACACCTCAGGGACTGTCAGAAAGTGTCACACACCAGGAACACTGATCAGACCAAGGGGCCGGCTACCACAGTATCCTGCCTTCAACAGCAGCCAGAATCCCTGAGAAAAGGCCAAACCCTACAAAAGCTGATACCTACTTCCTCCAAGGATTCTCCCAACCAATTTCAGCTCAGTATACTTCCCAACTTTTGCTATTTGTTTAGAGAGTAGCCTCCAAAAGGTCTCTATGTCCAGCAAACTTTCTGCATCCACCATGTGCTTCAGCAAGAAGCACCCTGGTCTGCTATGCCCGAGGAGATCCACCTCCTCCTGGGTGTTCCCCCTGAAACTGGCTCCTGCTGGTTTCAGCTGCTGGCCCAGTCTTTCCACAGGATCAGGCAGTGAATACTCATTGCTCCATCACCTCCTCACAGCACTCAGGATTCTGAGAGTCAGAGAAGGATCCCAGAATGGTTTGGATTGGAAGGGACCTTCAATCCCATCCATTTTCACCCCCTGCCATGGGCAGGGACACCTTCCACCAGACCAGGTTGCTCCAAGCCCCGTCCAACCTGGCCTTGGATACTTCCAGTCCATCATATTCCAGGTGATATCATCTGCCCAGAGAAAGGCATCAGACACTTCAAGAAAGTCAAGAGCAACAAATTTCCAGGGATTATGAAGTACTAAATTAAGTGAAACATATTAGCTAACATTAACAGGGCTGAAGAGACAGGAAAGGAGGCATCCATTCTGAAAAGTACTTCAGCAGAAATAAGTAAGTACAAATTTGCAGCAAATACAGTAAATGAAAATAAAAATCACAGATAATTATGACCAGTGATATTCAGTGCTGATAAAGGTACTAGTAGTAGGTGTTAAAAAAAATAATTCATAAAACCTATTTAACAATGTGCACACATTTGGCAGCTATAGTCTGGAAATGGATCTTTAAAAGAAAAAAATTAAGTTCAACAATTCAGTAGAGAAGAAAAAGATGAATTTTAGGCATTATAATGAAAGGAATATAAACCAAAAGAGGAATCCTATTCTGCCATAAATCCATAATGTACCTGCATATAAAATGCTGCACATAATTGTTACCTTTTAATCTCAGAACAGATCTAACAGTAGTGGAAAACACATAGAAAAGACCATGATGACATGATGAGACACATGAGGAAACACTCGTTATAGTCAAGATGAAATGAGGAAGAAGATGGTGGAGAGGTAAAATCATGAGTGGTATCAAGCAGACAAACAAGGAATTATTGTCCACTGTTTCTCATTAAAAAAGATGTAGAAAAGAATCTGATGAAATCACCAAATAATACTTTAAAATTTAGGTGTTTTCTCATGCAATGCATTTAAGTGGAAGAAGTTATTACCACAGGGCATTAAAGAGCAAAAAACACGGAAGAGGTAACAAAGGGCCTGCACATTCCTGGAGGATTTCTGTCAGTGATCCCGAACACGGCGGTCCCCGGGCAGCTCTCGGGTTACTTGTTACTAAATGCCAGGAGAGTATATCAGAAGGAACTGACCCACAATTCTGTTTCTTATCCTTTATCCCAAATATCTCTGGTCACTGGCAGCCACAGCACACACTGGGTCTTCATCTGACAGCAGCAGGAGTTCTCAGCATGTTCAGTTTTGTCCATTTTTTGCTGACCTTTGCAGATATTGGCTGGTATCTCTCCTGTCTGGGTCTCTATTTCTTTCCTGCCCTGACTTCCAGCAAGACAGGCACAGCTCATTAGATGATCCTGGACACCAGACATCAGGTCACTTTGCTGACTTGGCAGGAATTTCACCTGAAAAGTGCTAGTGCAATTAAAAAATTGCTGCCTTTACCATAGCCTTTAATACCCTCATGGGAAGAGGCTACATTTTATGTAGTAATATGAGCAAGAACGATCCTGCTCATACCAAATAGGTCATCCACCCCTAGGGGAAAAATAGTAAGAACACAAAAAACCATTCTTTCTCCAAGAATGTGGGACCAGAACAAGCTTCTGTTGGAGGGGAACAGCGAGGCACCCATCTCCTAAAAAAACTGTCCAAAAAAACGTTTCTTTCATTTCAAACAGAGTGACAATTGCTAGAGTCCATACAATTAGTCAGCAATTAACCAGCCTAATCCTTACTGCTACAACCTTTATCCAGTGACTGAAGCCAGGACAAATGCAAATACTCACAATTAGTATCACCTTTTCAAATTCATTTCTGTAGTGCCTGGCACACTGGCTGATTTGTGTTTGCTCCATCAGCCTTCCCACTCTCTCCTAGCAGGGCCCTGCTCATACGTGACCTGTTTGACATTCTCCCATCAGTTCCACATTTGGGTAAAATTCTAATTTGAAGTCACATTGCTTTCACCTTCTACCAATATTCTGCACCTTCTGGTTTCAATCATAAGCTGAGAAAAACCCGATTTCCCCAAGCATTCCTCCTCCCCAGGGCTTCAAACACACGCAGGCCACAGAACAGTTAACAGTTAAATATTTTCTTGCCAATATTTTAAGAGTGCAGAAGGTTCCAAATTGCTGGTAAAATAAACAATGCCAGACTGTGAAAACTCCTGCCTGCCATATACTCTGATGTTAACAAGAGTTTCTTTATTACTGTAACCTTTCAGAAGAGAACAAAAATTATTTCTCTACCCCAGTTCTGCCCTCAAGTAAAAGGCAAAGGAGGAAAGTGAACTATGAAAATGCTGCATCGTAAGATATTGTGAGTTTTCCATCTTACTTCTGCTTTTCATTCAGACTCGATGCTGCTGTGAATAAGTAAACTTCCAGAAGATCCTAAAAGCGTGGGCAAGGATTTTAAGAAGCCAAAATCTTCCTTACACAGTTTTCTGAATAACACGGATTAAACCTATACATGGGTCATCCTCCCTTCTGCAAGGACATCATACAACAGGACATACAAAAGGGCAAATTCAGGATGCTTTCAAGGAGACACATTATTTTTAAGCTCCTTGGTATCTGGCTCTGTCCTCTGGGACTTAGTCCTTAGTCCTGTATTTCCATCAATTACAGGGGCTCTGCCACTTCCCCGCTTTCAAAAAATGAAGTCTTCAAACAGCATCTCCAAACAGAATTGCTGGTACTCAGCATCAGTGAGACAAATTACTCCACAGCTGAGGGGACGCCCCCTAAAACCACTGCTCACCCACACGCCTGCCTTCTGTTCCCTGCCAGATCCTTCTGGATGCCCAAGCCCTGTGAAAACCCATTTAGACCAGTGCTGCTCATTTCACGTTGACCACGATTGTACTGACCCCATCTCCCACCCACGACATCCCAACCATAAAAATGTCCCTTTTTATGTGCACTTATTCTCCTGGCCCCAAGGCCTCCTGACTAACTTGAAAGTCAACATGATGCACACTTTGCTAGCAACAAAGAGAGATCTCTAAGATTAGATATGCTGGTATTTTGGTCAAATCTTTTAAGCTTTGGCATTATGTCCTGACCTTTGAATGAAATAACAAAATTCAAGCTCTTACCAAAGTGTAATGGTAATTAACTAGTTAAGAGAGATAAAGCAAGTGCTGTGTAAGACCAGAAAGAAAAGAGACAACTGAAGACAGACAAAGGAAAAGAATCCATTGAGGTTCCCAGACCAGGACGGAAAACAGAAAAGCACCTCAGCTTCCCTAGATGGGTACAAAAGTATTCTCTGCTGTTGCTTACACTAGGGTTGTAAAAGAAATCAGAGGAGTGAGCAAGTGTGGAAGCAGGCACCAGGATCACTGCAGATTGCACTTGCACTTCCTGAACATTATCTTTTCAAAGAGCTGCCAGTTCTGTAAATGGATAAAATGGGCCAGGGAACTCAGAAAATGGAAGCAAAAGCTAAACCAAGCTCTAATAAGAAAACACAAGACTCACTGATGAAGTGGAAGCAGAAGATATCAGTGACTTTCTATCTGCAGCAAAAACCACAAGCAACAATGTGATTAAAATGTATGGGGACAACAGAGAACCTCTCAATGGTTTGTTTGGTTTGATTTAGGACACTGGTCTTGGTATTATTTCTGTTTCTTCGAAGCAGCTTAAAAGCACATTCTGGGGGAAGAAAACCTTTCCCTATATAATGGACACAGAGTAATATAATACTGAAAAAATATGTAATACTGAAAAAAAAAGGTATCTCTAGTAAAGGTGCCACAAGGCAGCTTCCAGTGTAATTCCTGCAGGCACTCGAGCAAGGCACAGAACAGGCCAAGGACACCACCTTACAGTAACAGGATCCAACACATCTGGGAAATTTAAATTGATTTTTCTATGCCAGAATTGATTTTTTTATGCCAGAAAACTGGGGCAGGCCAGCTGAAAAGAACCCAAGCATTTATGATATCTTTATTTCAATACCAGGCATCGTCAGCATGGCCCAAACATTTCACCCAGGTGTGTTGGTTCCACAGACACTGTCTCTAGAACAACTACATCAAAAGCAACCTGAGAAAGAGACCCCTATTTCAAAACTCCATGTGCTGGTAAAGCTAAATTTGCATCATTACTGTTTGTTCCAGACATCATCACAGTTGAGATAATTCAAGGTAAAATTCCATACACATGCACTGTCCTACATATTTAAGTTATTAAGATTTCCAGAATCAAATTTACTCTGGAAAAGTACCTGCTACTATTATTCATTTATGAAATGACGAAGTACTGGAAACTTACTGTGAACTTTCAAGCTCTTTGAAAAAATCTCAAGGGTCGATGAACTTTTTTTGGTGATGTTCTTGAAACAAGAACTTCAGCTAAAACCAATCATACAGTGTCTGGTATCCTATTACAAAACCCCACAAAAACCATACAGACCAATTTTGTATCTCACTGCTTTGGCAAGGGTTTAGTTTCTTTGTTTTTTATAAAAGGGAACACTAGAAATTGGTGAGATTTTATGTATTCTAAGTGGTCATCAAAAATCAAAACATCTTTCTCCTTAAAATGTCCTAGTAAAGCATTTCAAAATATACATCGATAATTTAAAACTCAAACTTCTCTTCTTTAGTTTTATAGGTTTTTAAAAACCTTTTTCAACTGTACTGAACACTATCCTCTCTCTCATATCCCAGTCCATTTCCTCAAACAAAATCAGTACCTTCTCTGCAATATTTCGCTTCAGTACATTCCTTTCATCCCAACTACCCATTCCAGCCCCAAAATATTGCACCCACTTCCCTTCTGCCCCAATCTCTCTCAAAAATGTAGTTTCTCTCCCGTGCATCCCGAACAGACTCCGTGACTTCCCATCAGATTTTAGAGACAGGCCTGGAAAGGACCCCTGAACATCCCAGTACAGCAGCTTCCCACTTCAATTCCTACAAAGATCAAGTTCTATTTTAAAATTGTATCAATTTTACACCCTGTCCTCTCATCCTCTAAAGCCCTTCTACAGCTTACTGGTCTCACTCCGACCATGCTTTCTGAGTGTTTAGTTACAAGGGCCAAACTTTTTGTTCTCCACAGTAGGAATAACTTAAACAGAATTAAACTGAGTTTAGGAAATTCTGTAGCTACTGAAAATTGGCATTTTTAATCAACTGAGATCTTCTTACTGTGGAAAGAGTATCAAGACAGAAAATGGTGTTCAAGTTCCCAGAGCCAATTTCAGCTCTCAGTTACATGTATTGATTCTGACGCTGTTACTTCAGATGTACATGAGTGTAATTGAGAGCAAATTATGGGTCACTGGGTATAAACAGCTCTAGCTAAAAGTGTAACAAAGGCTGTATTGTGCTACACACAGCAGAGCCAATAAACGAATTCAAAAGACACCTAGATGTGTTCCTGGAAAAAAAAGGGGGTAGGAGTCTAAGTGGTCTGGTGGGAAAACAGGAAAGTGAGATTATGATAAATTAAAACAGGTTTGGCACACTGGGCTGGACAGCCCCTCCTAGTCTTATCTCTTTTAGAACATTTATTCATTATAAAACGAATTGGCAGCTTTTAGAACATTTATTCATTATAAAATGAATTGTCATTTTGCCCTGAAAACAACGTTAATTCATTTCAGCAACAGAATGCCACCACAACACACACAACCAAGGCAGGTGAAGTGAGCCTACAACCAGTTACAAGTATTGGAATAAAGCCTGATGGATCTTCCTGAGATACCACAGGATTTGCACCCACAAGTATTAGTGTGGGGTGCTTGGAGGAGGAAGAAGGGGTGTTTGGGTTTTTTTGGTTTGGGATTTTTTGAGTGGATGAAAGTCCATTATTTATTTATTTATTTAACCCTCATACCTCTTGTCCTGTTATCAGCTGAAATCCTGTTCCAGGGAACACCTACATGTCCTTCTGATCAACTCTGCAGCTTCATCTAAGGGTATTAAAATACACTTAAACTTATAATAACTTTTAAATCCACAGAGTTACTAAAGCACAATACTGAGATCAGACAGGTTAATACTCAGGCGGCTCCAGAACTCTCTTAGGGAGAAAATAGCAGCAATGTCTAGTCCTGAGAGAATTCCCTTTCCAAACTGATGAGGCAGCTACCAGTTTGCACAGTATAAATCTATTCCCTGCAAGCCACGAGGTGGAGATCTCTGGCAAAGCAGGATCCAAAGGAAGTCTTTTACCCAGCCTAATGTTACTATTAACACTTGGAGCCATTGCATCAAGCCAATTTTTCTGTTTGTTTTTAAAGTTTGATAGAAATGTCACTAGTGGAAAAATTAAGTAAAGAGCACTGGTTAGCCACAGAACTGGACACACCTGGCTGCAAACCCACCAAAAGAGACTGACTTCATTAGTACTAGGGACAGCAGAGTAAAATTTATATCTGAAATATGCCTGCACCAGTAGAATTTGCTGAGGCCACAGGCTCTCCGTGTGTTTTCACAGCTGTGTCAAGTTTGGGTTTCTGACTCTTGCCGACATTCAGGAGTGCTGAAGGAGCTCAGGCTAACAGGTCCCAAAACTTTGTAGCAGAGATTTAAATCTCAGCAGTTTTAACAACCAGGTTTTGAAATAATACAAACTTCATTTGGAGCTGGAGCTGATGTAAATTAGCAGCTAAAATGCTTTACACTCTACCCCTTTCGGCTTCAATGAACCAGCTAAGAGCAGATGGCACATTATAATAAACCATCAGTATCACTTCAGGAATACAGTGTCCATTTTCTGCATCAAGTGTTGGCATTGTTGCTAGATTGGAAGCAAGCTAAAGAACTCCAACTTTATATGTCAACAAGTTAAACTAATTGCATCCAGCCAGCAATTCCATCCAGGTGCTCTGTCACTTGTACCACAACACAGGAATCGGAGTTAAATCTTGACCTTTGATACACTGCATGAGAGAAAAGGCAAGGAATGGAATTTCCTAACCTTCTGAATCTATGCAGATGATAATTTAGTGCTCTGAACGCATTCAGTAAAGTTTCTTTTCATTTACCGTATTTCTGAAAAAGACTCAGATTCTGAAATTTAAAAGCATCGACAGAGGAACATTAATGTCATCTTTTTATCTACTATTCTTGATGTATTTGACCACCTTCTTTTGGAGGCAGAATATTTACTGATTGCAGGACTACGTTACTTGAAAATAAATTGCTATTACACATACCCCTCCATCAGGCCACAAACCCTCTGTCATTACCTCAGCTTCAGTTTAAAAGAATCATTAGGGATAAAGAGATCAAGATTAAGAAAGAGAATGTAGCACTAGGGAAACTGCCCTTTACTGGTCACTCAAAACTCCTTGCAGTTGCTAAAGGTGAGAGGTGAGAAAGACTTTCAGTCAGGGTACAGCTCTGGGAAGGGAAGGGAAGGAAGGTGAGTGGAGAAGAGTGAACTAGCAAGGAAAAACCAGGAACTGCCCATGCAGGGGCAGGGATGAAGTGGGATATGAAGCCAGAATCACTGGCACTGAGGAAGGAAAATAAAGCAGTGTTAAGGAGCAAGGGAACTGGTAACATCTTCAAACATCAGTGCATAGATAACTTTTATCTAACATACAATAAATACTACCAGAAGAGTCTAAGAAGTTTGTTCATCTCAACAAAATCCCATTAGTTTTGGGTTGCAGGGACCTCAAACCTCATCCCATTCCCACTCCCTGCCACGGGCAGGGATACCTTCCACTAAACCAGGTTGCTTCAGGCCCCATCCAACCTGGCCTTGGACACTCCTAGGGATCCAGGGGCAGCCACAGCTTCTCTGGGCACCCTGTGCCAGGGCCTCACAGCCCTCACAGGGAACAATTCCTTCCGCACATCTAACCTAAATTACCTCCCTTTCAATGTGAAGCCATCCCCCCTTGTCCTGTCACTGCAGTTCCTGAGGAAGAGTCCCTCTCCGGCTTCCCTGCAGCCCCTTCAGATTCTGGAAAGGTACTGTGAGGTCTCCACACAACCTTCTCTCCTCCAGCCTCAAAAGCCCCAACTTTCTCAGCCTGTCTCCATAGGGGACTGACTATGAATAATGACTAAAAGATCAGGAATAAATAAAAGCTGAAAGAAAAGAACAAAACAAACCACTACAAGACTACAGGTGAAGAGAACAGTCCTGATTTCCAAATTTACCCCCAGGGAGTCCACTCTGCTTTCTCACCACCCCTCAGCAACTGCTCAGGAGTTCACTTCTCAGCCAAGGAGGCTCATTAAACCGAGGGGTCTCTGTGCAGCTCAGCTGTACTAAATACACATACAGGTGTAACTGCTTTGGAGATTAAGACCTGAAATGTGCAGTTTCTTCCTCTGGGCATCTGCTACGGCCACATAAAGGCTGTGTTAGCACCAGGCCACAGTCTGGTGTATTACAGGAATCACAGTACTGCAAGCTAAGCACACTGGAGATTCCACTGCAGGGTCATTCCTACAAAGACTGCACAATTTAAATTCAAGGATAAACTGACCAGATGCCTAACCTGACAAGGCAGAGAATGAATGGCATTCCAGCAGCTTCAGAGCTCCTTGCAATTGCATCACACAGCAACCATGCTACTACAAAATGCATGTGTAAACACTTCAGGGTACAGACTGGATGGAAACATAACGACACTGATGGGTTTTTATACTTCGGGGAATTTTGTGGAGCAATGGAATAATTTAGTTTGCATAAATGGAAGCCCTGTGCATCCCTTTAAAAAGAACTGACTGTAAGCACTATCTTTTTCCCCCTAAGGTTTAATGTAAAGCTTTCAATACAGGCCCAACCTTCAGCATTCTTTACTTTGGAGTCCTGCGTTCCTTGGAAGGGCAGAAAACAGCCAGCCTTGCTCCTCTTTGCTGTCTGCAGCTTCCAACCCTGCACAAAAAACTACAAGCCAGCACTTTGTTCATGTAAGACAAAATAAGGGTCAAAAGAAACAGAAAAATAAATTTCTGTTCCAAAGGTTAATTTTCTCCATGGAATCAGACAGAAACTTTCAGGTGCTTTGGGAGGTAACATGTTTGGCTGGGGTTCGTCTTGGGTTTTTTTTGCTTTTCAAGAAGAACCTTAAATTTACACCCAGAGTAAAGATCTGAGCTGTGTGTAGTTCCTAGAGAAAGCAGAATCAACCAGTGGTATGATACAGAAGGCACTGGATAAGGACAAAAATGAAGAAGCTCTTTCATTCAGTCTTTTCCTCCAGTACATCTGATTTGTCAGGCTCACTCACACTGCCCTACCAAAAAGAGGAGATTCCCATACTGGAATTTATCTAAGCACATTAATATAGCAAAAAGCTCTCAGATGTATGAATTTAGATTTAATTCAAAAGAAGATTAACAGGATGTCTTGTCTTTAAAAGCAATTGTCGTGGTTTGACGCAGCTAAGAGTCAAGCACACGAAATCTGTTATTTTCATAAGGGGAAAATAAGAAAATATTGAGGAAAACTAGAGAGCTGTGAGGCAAAACAGGTTCAAACTTGAACAGTTGTGGTACAAAGAAAGAGTTTTATTACTAATAGAATTAAAAGTAAAAAGAAATAACAAGAAGAAATTAAAGCAAACCCCCTCCCCCTTCCAGCACTTCCCTCCTTTTACCCAACTCGCACAAAGGATAACAGAACATGGGATTTTAGTCAGTGTTGCAGTTCTTGAAAAGTCTCTTTCTTATGCTTCAGGAAAAAAAGGGTCTTCTTCTGCTTCACGTGGTTCTCAAACTGCCACCAACAGCAGATCCGCCCGGAAAGAAACAATCTGCTGTGGTGTAAAACATCTCTTCCATGAAAAATCTCACAGTTCCTTCACACTGCCAAACACGGGCCATCACATGGGGTTATTCATCTTCTTAAGGATGAGTTATTTTGGCCTGAACACAAAGGCTTTCTTCGCCACAAGTCTCTAAAAGCCTCTCACTGATTCTATATAGCTTGGCATGGGCACTCTTCACAATCTTCACGGGCCACACGTGAATCCTCCATCCCGCCATGTACTTCAGATGGATTAAAGAGACAAACAGTCTGTGGTATTACAGTCTCTTACCACGGCATGTAAGAAGTTTTTTAAGATACGCGCGAAAAATGCAGCACCGCCCCTTTTCTCCCGTGGCCATTCCAGCTCCGTCCCACACGACTCACTTTGGCTCTGAAGCCAGCACGTTGAAGAGTGTTCTTGTTCAGGCTTTACGGTGGGGAAAGCCTCGCTCCCTTTGTGCTGCTGGCTGCAGGGTGTTTTCTTTAGTTCAGCACGAAGTGTGCTGGCTGCAGACAGGAGGCTGCCGGCTCCCGCTGGCTCTGCCGGCTCTGCGTGGAGAGGAGAGGGACTTTGCCGGTCCCAAGGAGCCGCGCCGGGTGGGTTTGGCTGTGTGGCAGTCCCTGGCTGGCTTTAGCTGCCTGCGGCTCTGGGACAGTTCCCCCCAGCGACCCAGGGTCCGTGCCGCGGCGTTAGGAAAAGGGGAGGGGGACAGGGGCCCCGGCCCGGCCCGGCGGAGCCCGGAGGCTCCGAGGCCCCCTCATATTCCGGCAGCGAGCTGGAACGAAAGGCAACTCCCGCCTTTCCACGCGGTTTAAATATGTAAATTGTGAGAAGCGTCATTAGTCTTAAAAGACCGTCCATCAACTCAGGTTCAACCCACTACAGCAACGTGTAACGAAGTAAAGCTACAGAATTCCAAACAACTAGGAACAAACCCTGTTTGTTCAAACCCTGCTGGTGGAATAACTGAAGCTATACCAGAACCAACCCCTTCTAAAACCACATACAAATTAAAAGGATCAGAGAGAAACTTCTTGAAGTACTAATGTGATCGCATCCCAGATCCTAACTCACTGGTTAATTCCCTTGTCTGGCACCACCAGGAACATCCTGGCAGCTTCTCCAAGAGAACTGATAACTAAGGCTTGACAATACGCCATTAATTACTGCTATATGAAAACTGTCATTTCTCTAACAGCATAATTTATTTTACTCGTAGACAAACCTCTATTTAATCACTGAACAGTTCTCTTCCTTTTCGACAACACAGGAGATGTTTCCCAGCCCTGTTCTCCCACAGAAGTGCCCTGAACACAGGCAGCCTCACCAGGATCAGGTCTGCTGTCACCTACTTCCACTGCCTCTGCAATGCCTTCTCTTCAAGCAATCACCAACACACGGCTGGAAAAACACATTTTCAGACTTTAAGGACAAAAATTACCATTACAACCAACTACCATAACCTTCCTGTGAATAAGCCAGAAAGATCCAACCCTCCTCTTCCTTCAAACTTGCAAATGAACTCTCCTTGGAACTACTCTCTCTTTAGAACATTTTTTTTTTGTGATAAAGATCAGGTATAGAGAGAATCCAAAATGAAAAATACACTAAGGACTAATTACAGTCATGTGCAGGAACTTGACAAAACCCCCTTTTTGATCAACTTTCCTTTAACCATTTTAGATACAGAGGAAAATCAGAGCTCTGCTGGAATTAATGAAGTCGTGACTATAGATTTGGCACCAGTCACATTCCTCCCTATCCCAGCTGCTTATTCCTATCCCCATTCCGTTGTAGCAGCATCCATTTCTGCAATCACATGGCAAATCATGTAGGAAATTAATTAATTTCAGACAAATCAAAACCTTTATCCAGGCCACAATGCACTTTCAGAAACAAGGCCAGTGGCTCAGTACAGCAGCTGAGGGAATGAATGGTCAGGAGTGAGGGCTGCAGGTAGCAGCTTAAGCTAGTAAAGAAATCAAACAGGTTGATTCTCAGGCATTTTTCCAAGATATCCAAATCCACAAAAGCACTGAAAGATGGGAATCTCTCAATTCCCATGGGATTAACACCACCAGAGAGGACTTACCCCCATCACCTTCCCACGCTGTTCAACATCCTCCCACATGCAGTGAACGATGTAGCGACACATGTACTTCCCTGTGCGGCCCTCCTGCTTCAGCCGCACCAGGCACATCCTGCAAGAGCACACACCACAGTCAGAGCTCCTGGGCTTTTTCAAAAAAGGAAAGAGTACATTCAATACATTCCAGCTCATTTAAGATTTTCCTCACAGTGTATGTTTGTGATCAGGAGAAAANTAAATAAAAATAGTTTTGCACACAAATAATGCATCTTTGTTGTTAAAAACTGGTTTTGTTAAGTGGTTGACAGTATTATTTGATATTTTTCTTGAATATATACACAAACACACACAGATATATATATATATATTTTTTTTTTTTTAATAATCCATCACAAACTTTTCCATTCTGTACTCAGGAGCTGCATCTGCTGGATTTTGGCCAATCCAGCCATGGAAGAGTGACAGTGGACTCTATTCTTGCTGACAGTACTGTAATCTAGTTAAACACCACTGCAACCTAAATTCCTCAGCCTTAAGAACACCTCACCCCTGGAGCAGGAACACATGGCTTGTCTAATCCCAGGCTCTGAGCCAGCTGTAGTTCAGCTTGGTGCACTCAAGTGCTGTAAGAGCCCAACTAGCCAAGCTGGGAAAGCTTAAGCAAGTTACAGACTTTGACCAATCCACATCAGCAATGTCCTAAATTATTTCAGCTACAGGGGTCTTTGGATACATGTCCAGCCACTTGGGAAAACCCCCACATGTAAGACCAACTCAGAGGTTTGTAAGCACATTGTGAGATCTTAATATCAGGTTGAGTTGTTTTACCTTTTTTTTTTTTTTCTTTTTTTAAGCATTAAAGCCACTTGAACTTCATTGCTGCTGTTCTGTCTATGAAATAAAATAATCATTTTATTTTGCCTCTTATAAAACATCTGTAAAGAGCATGAACTCAAGCCCAGGCTGATTCCTGACTGGGCTGGGACCAATCCCATCATCTGTCCCATCTTCTCTACCTTGTTCAGCAACTCTGCTCCTGTGCTGAAAGACAGAAGTGCCTGTCCAGGACTGACTGAGTGACTGTAGATGAGGTGATACTCAAACACCGGAGCTGAGAGAAGCCACTGCTTTACACAGAGATGCTACAGGTAGGAAAATGCTCCCAGTTCCTGTAAAACCAAGACAGCAGAGCTGCTGGAGGCCACTGTGGAGCTGGTACACACTAACAACGGTGAGTGTGCCACAAGAGCTAAAAGGAAAACATGATTATTTATTTTTTAATAGGTTCATTTCTTTAGTGAATTTAAGATCTACAGGCATTAAAAGTATTTAGTGACCCGTGAATGCCAGCTCAACAGGGAAAATCACAAACACCTGAAGTGTGCTAAGATGACCTGGAAAAGGACAGATGTCCATCTTTATGATGGGTTCTGTCTTGTGTATGGATTAGTAAAGGAAACATATTTTTCAGCCTGCGAAAGAAGTAAAACTTACTGACAGGGACAGTCACAGAGACAAAAATTGAAGGGAGCAAAACCTGCAGCAGTCCTATTCTTCTTGCTAGTTAGAACCACTGTCCTAGCAAACAAACGCAATTAAGATGGTACCAAAACCAAATCCTCACTTTCTCACAGAAGGATGACAAAGCTTTCTGTTCAGTGATCAGAGAACAGCTGTCAGAGAACAGCTGTCCAGGTACCAGACCTTCCACAAAACAAATGCACAAAGAGCTTAAAACTTTCGGTTTACTTCTACCAGTTTCAAAACCTTCGTTCCTCTCGTGCATTTTCATCATTGAATTGTACAAAGAAGTGAATTACTGAATGCAAAATTTTTACTCACTCTTAACAAGTCAAAGAGAAAAAGACTCAGTTTAAAAGACTAATTTTGGGCTAAAAAAGGCATTTTTATACTTCTCTTGCTGAACAGGTGAACTCAGAGGTAAAAATCTCAGGGGCAAGAAAAGCTCCCCCTGAGCATAAACAGTGTTTCCTATCCTGTGTGCCTTCAGTGGTGGAGAAGCAGAAGAGAGCAGAGACCAACAGGCAACAACCGGTCAGTGATGAGCAGGACTGGAGTGGTGTTCAGAGGAAAACCTGCTACTCATGGAGCCTAAGTGGCAGCTCTGCGTTTGGATGCACAGTGCTGTCACAGAGCTGTTCTGCACCACCACGAGTGAGATCATGGAATCTTGCAGCTTATTTGAAAGTTTGGTAGCTTGTTACTGCACCTGCTGTTTGAGGTGCAGACTTTTTAAAGCCTATAAACCTCCTAACTAGATCACCATGGTGTGAAACATTTCATCGTTTCACTGCACTATCTGTTCTGTACTTTAGTCAAATACTGACTCATCTTCATCGAACCCTGAAAGGAAAATTACTCCAAACTATCTTTAGAAAGCTGTCAACCTCACACTGGTTGGGTTGGATAATTTTTGCTGTATTTAAGTTACACAGAGAGATTATCTTAGAAGAAAATGATACGGAAGGATGGCTGAAAAGGATCGGGAGCATCTGTAACTCAACCCATCTCAGCTGAGACATTGCAGTTTCTCATAACAGGCTCAGCTACAACTGCTTCTGTCAGTGTTCCCAGAGTGCCAGACTGGCCTAAACACCAAAAATGGTGGTTGACAACCCCTGATCACTGCTGTGAGGTGCCCTGTACCATGCATCAAGGTGTGATGAGCCATTAAAGGTAAAGCCCACTTGGACCTTCCTGCTGTCCCCTGTACCTGGCCGCTCATTCCTGCTTCCTCAGTTGCTCCAGAGCAACTATTTCTGCAGCTATGCTATAGTTGTTCAAAGAAATTACTTTGGATAAACAGCACAAGTATCAACAGCATTTTTGGAAGGCTTTATTCTGTTTAACCCACTCATGAACAGCTACCAGCTTGGGGGACAGCAGGAAGCTCCTGAACCAACTTCTCCATCAGCTCTGTTGTGACATTACACTTCAGTGAATGATGATTACCAGCAGAATTCTGAACAGGTCCTAATTAGGTTTGCACGTTCTCCTGTGCTCCAGCCTGGCCAGCTCCCCACCACTGCTCTATCGAGGAGACAGAACCCAGCCTAGCTGTGCAGTCTCCTCTATCCTGGAGCCTTTGTTTAGGCTGTTGTAGCCCATACCCTCATGTTAAGACAACTAGGATCAACTAAATGTCTAAGACATTCCAAATAAACTTATTCTTAAAATCTCTCTCATGCAAGACTATTCTGATGCAATTAAGATACAAAACAGAGAGTTTATTCCCTTTCTTCTGAAGCACCACATTTCAAAATGGTACTGTGTCCTCAGGCTTCTCTATGCAAATGAGAGAAATCTTTTCCTGCAGGAACTGTTTTCTACATACTCGGAGGTTCTCATTCTCCTCTGGACTTCCTCAGGCTGATCAAAACTTTCCTAAGTGCAAATTTCCTTAAGAAAAACAATGCTTAGATGAACTTTTGCAACAGGTCTCTAAGTCTTTCAGAACAGGAATTGTAGCACCAATCTATTTGATCCTAAATACTTCAGAGATGTCACCACGTTTGGCCTGGTGAAAATAGGAAGGGAGCTCTAGGTATCTACATGATAAATACTGAACCAAGACATTCCTTAGCAGTCACCCAAGTAATTTCTTTGGCAGTTTGGTAACAGCTCTGGATTCAGCCAATACTCCATTTAGATGCATGGGAAAATGCAAACCCAGCAGAGGAAATAAAGAGCTTTTCTAAAGGTCTGGACTTCAAAATATAAACCAAGAGTCCTCCTGACATCAAAGATGGGAAGTAACAGAAACGGCCTATAAAAACATGACATTCAGGAAAGAAAAATGATGGTTTGGTTTTCTAAATAATATTGATGGGTTGACTTTTTAAAGCATGATTTTAGCACTGCATTGGAAGGCAGTGGATTGTTTCTAAAGGAACATTATCTTGAAAGAAGTTTGCAAAAGCAGAGGCTTAACATAAGAGCCTGAATTCCTCTCTTTCTGACTGGGGTCAGTAGGAATATTCTGTTCACAGACAAGAAGAAGTAAGAGCCAGAGATTCAAAGAGAACCCACCAGAATGTGTAACACAACAACGTGCCCTGACAACCCCTGCAAGTCTGTAAAAGCCGGGATGCAAAAAGCATGGAAAAGTTGACTAGAACATGCTGACAATGACAACAGTAAGAAAAGGAGACAAAGTTTACCAAAGTAGGAAAAATTCTCATCATCTCTGGCTCCAGAAGACACTCTAAATCAGTTGAAACTAAACTGCTGAATAAGAAGGAGTAAGTACATAAGAAAGTGATGCAGACTGCTCTGCTAGTGGGAACAGGAGCAGATGGTGATCAGAATCTCCTGGCAGGTCGTTGGCCACCAGATCAGGAAGATTTCTAGCCCCTGAGGCAAATGGTCCAGCAGGAAAGACAGAGAACTGGAGCCTTCAGACAGGGGCAGGATGTCCTTGACCTTGCCAAAGCCAGCAGAAGCACTTCTGCTCCCACTTTATTGAGGTCAAACTGCCTAAAGGAAGAGAATCCTAGAGAACATAGCAATAAACCTGCCTGGGAAAGCACAGTCTGTCATGGCAGGATGCTTGTCACTCATCTCATCATAAGCAACGCCTACAGCATTTCCCAATGACCCAGGTAGTGAGCAGGCCTGTCACAGGTTTCTCTCTGTCCTGGAATATCCAACTGGATCTCTCATTTGTGGTCCAGAATGACAGTGCTCCTGAGGTGAACCTGCCAGGAACACAGAGGAACCAGGCTCATAAACCCTAGAAAAATTAACCTCTAGTGCTAAACTCCACACTTGAATTTTCACTGCTGTCACAAGGCAGAAGGATTTGGTTCTTTCCTGCTTGTGCAGGATATTGCTGTCAACCTGTCCACCATATCTTACACATAAAGGGTATTTCAATTCTCCTCAGCAAATCTCTCCATAACATCACCAGCTCAAAGTGCAGCGACTCTTGGCCACCTTCAAAAGAAGCCAATGTAGCTTTGATCTTAGAAACTTGTGCCTATCCTACACCAATTTCATCTCTGTCATGGTTCCCTTGTTTATTTTTATAATTAATCTTGACTTTGATGCTGTGTATTAATCACAGGATACACTGTCCTGTCAATGAGAAATCAAGATGAAGTGAAAAAATTGTGTTCTCTGCAGATTCATCTTAGCTCTCTTAGGTTTTCCCACATACTTACAAACAGTCTAGTTTTTAACATTTATTGTACTAGTTTTCAAAATACCTATATGAATTATTAGCTTATCAATTCATTTTTAAAGCCTTTTTCCCACAGGGAACAGTAGGAAATAAATTAACTGCAAATTTCAAGAGTCTCCTTACTTGATTCCACTGATTTCATTAACTGATTGTAAATTCAATGGTTCTGCTAATTTATTCACTCTTCAGTGTAATGAGCTGCCCCATCTTTCACTATATCGAGGAGTCAGGAAATTAAAAGGAGGGAAGGGAAAAAGGAGGAGGCAAGGAAATAAGGGGCCTTAAGTGCAGCTATTTCAGTACAACCCTCCTTTCAGCCTTTGGACAGCTGAACCCAAGTCTATGGACTTCAGTTCCCTGAAAGATCTGGCACTTAGAAAATGACTGTACTCCCTTGTGCATCCTCTGACCTTTATAAGTATGTAATGCTAGATGAAAACCTGATTTTTTTGGCTACTATTTTCACAAACGAAAAAGGGAAAAAACTTCACGTTTAAGGTGTTAAATATTTTTACATGCAGCCAAGCTGGCATTCACAAGCCTGCATGTACCTTTCAGAGGTGAAAGAATAAATGCCAGTGCTATAATTTGTTAAATGCTTCTCATCACCACAAATTCTCCCAATTTGAATGACTTTTACATAAATTTAAACCTTTCCTAAAACATCCAAGTAAGATTTTTCCACATAGCCTGAGCAAGGCTTTTAGAAAACTCACGGCAAAGATCATTCCACCAGTGAGGAATTTTGAGATGTAGGAGATGTCAGCTTCTCTATGGGACTTTTTGTTCTTTAGCAGAAAACTGCTGAAATTCAGTCATCAGTAAAATGACTATAACTTCTATTATCAACCATGGATAGAAGGCTCTGCTTTTTTTCACATTAAGGTGTATATAACTCCTTTTCCTGGAAATACTTATATTACTATTTTGTTTTTCACTTACCAGACATGAAGCTGGGCTACTAGAAACCATGAATTCAAAGTATCAGGCATTTGGCATCCTTGATGGAAGGGGAGAAAAAAAAAAACAAAAAACAAAACCAAAACAAAACATTAAAATTAATTTAATCACATTTTGTGCTTAACAGAAATTCACTACACCAAAATCTAAAAGCATTTTAAGTAATTTATTTTCAGTAATAACAGTACATGCATACTGGAATCAAACATCATTTACCGTCACGTTTGTGCTTAAACTCTAGAACATGCAGCCACAGGATGCTGTGGATTCTGAAAGATTTCAGGTGTTTAGAGCTCACTTGGATAACATTTACAGGGGGAAAAATCTCCAGGAAAATGGAGAATGAGACAAACATGTGGCTGCTAGCTTGGAGAGCCCCAAAGCAGCAGCAAATAATACAGAGGATACAATGCATGCTTTGCTCAATTCTTACTCTCTTCCTTCCCATGTGCTGCTGTCTCCTGCCAGGGACAGAATTCTGTGTTACCTGGGTCTCTGCTCCCACTCCACTGTTTCGATTTTCTCCATGGCTGCACAGCCCACAGCACTCCAAGTGTTCCAGCCAGGCTACATTAGGATTAAACCCATCAACCAACCACAGAAACAATCTGTTTCCAGATTCAGCTCTACTCCCACAGCCACCAGTTTTCCCAGAGATGGCTTGTCCATATGTGTGTTCACATGATGGATTTCCATGTGCTGTTAGGATGTGAGACTGGAGATTTAGGCCACGTGGCACGAAAACCACATTCCTCTTCCTCATGCTTGAAAAAAATGAACCTGTGGGTTGTGTGCATGCCAAATCCTTCAGTTCCTGTCAATCTTAAACCTTCCTCCCAGGCACACTTCTGCATCTGTTTCGTGGAGAAGTTTTTAAGTGAAGTCCCTAATGCGAAGGACCTGAGACAGTCACCGTGGCCTACCCAGAACTTGGTGTTGTCTTCCGAGCTGTTCAAACCTAGCTGGAAGAAGGCCAGAGAGCCTTCAGAAAGTGACTCTGCAGTCCGATGTGCCCCAGGGAACTCAACCTCATCTTTTCTGTGTTGAATAGATTCCTTCCTGGCTCCTATACTTGTTGGCTGTCAAGTATTACCAA
This sequence comes from Struthidea cinerea, assembly GCA_013397865.1. NCBI lineage: Eukaryota > Metazoa > Chordata > Aves > Passeriformes > Corcoracidae > Struthidea > Struthidea cinerea. Next base: position 54,574 of record VZTI01002169.1, on the reverse strand, counting down.
GGAGATCCACCTAGATCATGAAGCAATACTTTCACAGCCTCTTTCTTTTTATATGCCAGCTCTGGTCAGAAGAACCAGACAGATCACCACTATTCCTCCCTCCCCAGAGAGATGACTCCATCAGTCCTAGGAGGTGCCAAGCTTCAGCACCAGTGCTCATACATCACCTCTAAGAGAGTACAAAGACACTAACAGTCCATGTTTGGAGATTAAACAAAAATCTCCCTCACCCTTCTACCCTCTTGGCTCTCTCACTCCTATTAGAAATAGTTCCTGCGCCTAGAAATGACTACTTTGACCTAAAGCCACGCCAAGGCATCTCTAACTAGGGCAGGCACACACAATGCCTGCATTAACCAAACCATCTCAGTAAATGAAGGTTCCACAGTCAAGAGTCAAACACTCAGTTCAGACAGAGGTTTCTCCAGTAGGAGTTCCCATGGATCAGTCCCCCACCACAGAAATCACTCTGCAGTGGAAAGCAAAGCTCACACCTCTGCTCCTGGAAATATGGAAAAGTTTTTAAAGACCTATTCAGTACCCAGGAGGCAAGAATTTTTTCTCTAACTTTCCAAGAGTTGCAATTCTATTTTTATAAATAATTTTTAATTTCTATATTTGGACTGTCTGCGTGGTAAATTTAAAGGAAGGGTGGCTCCTTTAAAGCAAGAAGTTTGCCCTCAGCTATCAGCTTTGTAAAAGGAATGGAATTGTAAAATCTGGGGAGTTGGAACACCTTATTCTAGTAAACTATCGGGGGAGAATAATTCTCTGTTTCATTACAGGATGGACCATTCTTCTCAGAATAAAACTAGATAAAGACAAAAATGTCTGATGATAAAGCTACCTATGAAATTACTGTGATATTATCAGCTGGGGAATAAACCTGTTCTGTGCACAGAACACATCCTGGTCACATGTCTGGTACCATAAGAGACAGGAATGCTCAGAATTACGAGGACATGTGTTTTCCTGCAGTCATATTCCGCACTTAAAATTCATCAAGTAAGGGGTGCAAAACTTGACTGTGGACTTTTTCATGATGGGTCATCTTCGCCAGTACCACAACTTTAGGAAGGACACAATGGAATAATATCCCCACATCCTGCAGAAGAACAGATGTGCGGTGTCAGTGTTCCCCTGAGTGTGGCAGGCAGCAGCACGAGCCTGGAAGGCAGCTGGTGGGGTGCAGGAAACACAAGAATCCGTCCTGTAACCTCCAGCCTTTTTGAGCTGTGTTGAGTCCCACAAGGAGCCATCCAAAAGGCTGATTTGGTAGGACGAGCTCTCTACTGCTGCAGCTGCCTGACTCGAGAGAATTAACAGCATTAATAGTTCAAGTCAGCCAAACTCCAGTTCAGCTCTGAGTATCACCTGCCTGATCCTAAAAATTCTTTTGACCTTTCAAGTCTGAGGTGAGGCATGAAGCTCTCTCCTCACAGGCTGCCTCCTCTGTTGCATCGGAACTACCTAAACTCTGTGCCAAACCTGGCACCAGCAACTTAGCTATTCCTTCTGCTGCTTCTCTCTTCTCCTTTAAACAAGAAACAGCTGAAGTCCTAAAATAGCTCCACTTTCCACATAAGCAGCACAGTACAGACATTTGGGATATGGGCTCTAAAGCAGAGTTCCCAAAGTTTTGTCCATGAGTGATCCAACATCAAGAGACAAAGAGATGGCAAGTATAATAAAATTAACTGCAGTTTCATACTCAAGAGTCTCAATTAAAACACCTTCTTTATATCCTACAGTGGCCTCGTGACCTGCATATCCACAGTCTGTATTTTGGGAACTCCTGTTCTAAGGCATATACAGACAGGCAGTTCACAGGGCTCTCATACTGTGCCACGGAAATTCCACTGGGCATCAGCAGGAATGCAGTGAGATAGGAAGAGAGCCCATAAGACACGAAGTGCTGTCACTGTCTTGGTCCTCACCATCACACTATCCACTCTTTACACTGTCACCTCTGTAAGAGAGCTACCCTACAAACTGCACACACCAATCCAAGTTCCATAAGGTCACAGCGCAGTTGTTCCTTATGCCACAACACAACCACACCACAAAAGCACATCCAGAAACACTGAAGAGGGCTCTGTGAAGACCTGGTTCTGCTCACGTAGGTTAACGAGCCCAAGAGTGGTTTCACACGTGAATGGCTGCAGGTTTCCCAGGTCAGTTCAGCAGGTTAACAGGGCTCACACACGGCTAATAAGCTCTCCAGAGAGCAAAGCTGACTGTGAGCAGTTCACTTACACGGATACCAACACCCTCCAGCTAGAGCCAGAAGTGCTGGGGGCAGCAGAGCACAAACGTAGCACAGCTCAGCACACAGCTGTGGCTCAGGCAGCACCGTCCCACCCTGGGGCTCCCCGGCCAGCACGGCATCGGCATCGGGAGGGGTGCAGCACCCACGGAGCGCAGGCTCGGGCACTGCTCTGCTGCTGCAGCACCAGTTCACAGGTGCTTGTTTCTCTTCCTACCAGTCCCCCAGGCTGCTCCTTCAGGAGGGAGCAATAGGCTTAAGCAATGTCCATCTTTAGTTGAAAAAGGAAAAAAAAACCAGCTCCTGACACAATTTGATGAAGACATGGTGAACTCAAGTGGAAGTTGGGTATCCTGCTCCATGCCATGTTCCCCTCTCAAGTATGCACTCCTTAGCACCTGCTTTGTGCCACAGCTGCTCTCCACCAGACCCTTCCATGTGCCACTTTAGCTCACCAATACAAACTAGGATGTCAGTAAACTGGGCTTCTCTCTTTCAGCACCTGAACATTCCCCAAGGACGTAACTGTCCAGTCCAGAACAGGGGCACAGGAAGAAGTGAGACTTTTCCCTTTGGCTGCTACTTCAACTCAGCTGCCCATGGAACCACAGCCTTAAGCTTCTCCATGGCAAAACCATGTTAAAAGCTTCCTGTCCATCCCATACTGCCTGTGTTTTAGGGGAACTACTCTTTAACATGGATCACAAGCCTGTTAAATTTTTGAGCTAATCTCCTAAACAGCTGCATTTCTGTGTAGACAGAAGTAAAAGAAACTTCTTTTACCTGTTTTGAGATTAAAATAATTATTTCATTGGAACCACAAGCACCAACCCTAGCACCATAGGTGTTCTTACACCACCAACGGGTGCATCAGTGCACTCCATCAATCCCAGAAAACTGCCTTATCCCTTAGGCAACAACTGTCTCAAGTCCATGCAAACATACCCTACTCTTTAAAATATGTATTTTTTTTTTAAGACAGCAAGACAACATCAAAAACACAACTGAAGCTATTTTACTGAGTATTGAGCCTGAAAATCTGTGCCAGTATTTTTTCCACAGACATGTTTTGAAATTCCTTTAAATTTTAAGTTCAGGCAACATTTATAGATCTTTGTACAATTAAAGAGGGATAGTGAAACACCAGTTAAAGACAGCAAAGCCCCTGTTTGAGAGGCAAATACCACAAACAGAGGAGACCCTATATGAGCAAGCCTGGGAGGGCACACAGCTGTGAGAGGGTGTGCACAGGGAAAATGAGGTTCTCAAGTTTTGATCACTAGTGATGAATCCTACTGCTCACAGAGTTCTCTCACTCCTGCAACCGCCAAAACCACATCACAGGTTTGGAAAACCTTCTGAAAACCACTTGAAAATCTTGCAGCAGCAACACCATGTAACAAACCACCCTCAATAAGCTCTGCACTGGATGAAGGTGTCCCTTCAGCTGATCTCTCAGGAGGCAGCAGCCCCAACCTGTGCTGTAAGAAAGCATCTGGTAGCTCAGGGATCCAGGTGACAGGCCAGATCCAGCTAATGGGTTTACTACCAGCTAAATCACACTGACGTGGGAAATAATTCACGTAAAAAAAAAAATATTACTGTAGCTTACATAAGTTTCAAAAGTACATCTTCCCCCTTCACCAGCCAGATTTGAAACTATTCAAAGCTGCAACAGATTTTTTAGCTAATAGTTAAAACGCTGTGTACAATATCAAAAAACCATCCCAACCCAAGCCACTAATATACCTATATACTTATAGGAGGGACTTGTACCTCTGTTCTAGTCATACTCTACCCAGTCAAGAGATGTGTCCCAATTTAATGCTGTCAGGGTCAGTAAAAATGTAGAAAGTCTCTTAAGTTGTATCCAAACCTGCCCCAGCCACGATAGAGAGAGACAGGAGATCCCTGTGATCTAATTGACCTTGTATCGTAAAAAAGTTGTGCGTTAGTGGATGGGCGTGATTCCCTTACCTGCATCCCAGTTATACTGGGGATGGCACAGGGCAGGACACAGAGACCATCTGACCACCATAAAAAGGGAAGAGGTATCTGGATTCTTAGTTTATCCCACCCCTGGTAATAAAAAAACGGCAATACCCTTCGGAGTCCAGGATATTCTGAATTTCACCCATCCCACCCTGGTTCCTGTTCCCCACGGCAGCAGGGAAAATGTAACAATGCCAGACTCCAGAGCCTGCCCTTGTACCCTGTCACTGCAGAACTTAAGGGAATGCTGCAGTACAGTCACCTTCCAGCTGACTGTGCCCTGGTAGGATCTGACAAGCCTTTCTGTTGTTGCATTTATCGGCGTAAGTATATCCAGTGACATAATTCCATCATAAGTTCTCTTACCAGGGCAGCAGTTCAAACACCATCAGTCCCCTACTCACTGTTAAAGAACTCCTCAAAGTCAGTTTTCTCCACGCAGCACGTGTACATGCGCAGCGCTGCCACCTTGATCTTCTAAACAAAAAGAAGAGACAACACTTGAAGCATTCCACCAGCACCAGAGCTGGTGAACACTACTGGTTTTGTTAAATACACTGCCATTTTCTGAAAACACTTCTGAGAATCACCATCACCTGAGATTTTCAGGAGCACATTAAACTATTGTATCTGCCAGTAATAGCATGAGTATAATTAATCTTGCCTTGAAGGAAAAGAAATTATTAAATGTCTTCCTGGATAGCCTTCCAAATCTAGTGTGTTATAATACTTGATATAATTTCAGAATATATAAATTCAATGGCTTTCCTTACAGAGTCTCTGAAGATCCCAGTTCACAACTTCTGGTTTCCTCCGATAACTTTAAGTGATGTATACCACTAAGAGTGTTTTGTGTAATTTATGTTTTAAATATTAAAGAAGTCACATACCAGACATGTCCTAAAAATAGCTTTTCTTTTTCCTAGAAAAATGAAACTTGACTGACTACACAAGTGAGTAAAGAATCCCAAATGATGAACAACATGAGGTATTCCTGGGTGCTTTGGCACTTCTCCTTTTGTTCCTGGCCTGCCACTGCACCCAAAACACCTCCAGTGCATCATCTAGAACACAGACATATGTGCTGAAGCTTCAAAGAGCACAACAACTAATAGCAAAGATCTTAAAGAGGCATTGGGTTTGGATTGCTTTGGTTTGGTTTTTTGTTTTTTCTAGTGACATATACCAGTGATCATCTCAGTGCTCACCACTGATGCAGTGATGAGCACCCTGCCTGCTAAATGGCAGTTCAAATCACCAAAGTAATTATTTGTGTCTCCTCCAACCAAAAGGAAAATAAAGAAGTTGCAACTGATTGCTGAGGAAACACAGGAGCCCATTATTTTTCTTATTCAGTAATCTCAGGCTTCTGTCAAAAATCAAACATACATCTCAACTTCTTGAAGTGAAATGATTTACATTGCTTACAGGAGTTCTGAAGGTTTCCCTTTTAAGGGAAACACTGCCTGGCCTGTGAGCAGAGATCTCCCTGGTGAGAGTCACTGCCCCAGAGCAGGCATTACTAGACATTAAAAACATATTGTAAAGAACAGTCCCCACAATCCAGCCCTTAAATAATGCAGGTAACAAAGGAGAAACTGATGAAATTTAATCATGGAAGTTTTAGGGGGTAGAAAAGGTGTGGGGGAAGGGAGAATAAAACAGAAAAAAGCAAGAGAAATATTAAGAAACTTCCCAAAGATCTCCTAGAGAGCACTGGCAAGGCCAAAAATGAACTCAGGTCTCTTGGGCCCTAACCACAAAATAACTCTCCCCCAACCCAGGTTCCCCAGCCAAAAGCAGGCAGTAAAGAGCAGCAATTAAGGAGAACTCTGAAATCAACACTTAGAGCTAACAAGAATCTTTATTACAACAATATGTACACAAGCACATGGGAGAGAAACTACACTCTCAAGAGGTTTAGCATCATCCTGATTAAAGCGACTGATTTTAACCAAAATACCTAAGCCTGTTACATGACATTTATCTTTGCTTTACACTTTCTGAGGAGCAGCATGCAATCAGCAACAGTTTCAGATCAGTCACCGAGGAGGTGCCCTCTGCCTTGCAGTTACTCAAAGCACCTTAAAACTTCCATTATTTCTAATCTTTTTATTCAAATAACTGGTTTTAATTCAAACACAACTGGGCTCAGTCCTTCTTTCATTCTTTTGCACTCTTCCTTAGTTCAGAGAAAAGAAATTATGAATTTCATCTTTTTTCTTCTGCATAAGGAACCAAAAGCGTCTCTTACAGAGCTGCTCTCACTTGGTCAGTGTTAATGACAGTTTTATGAAAGGGCTGTTTAAAAAGAAAAGGAGAAAGAGAAGGACCTATTTGTGACTCTGCCCTAGTCAGCTACCACTGGGCAGTGACCTGAACAGCAACCACACCAAATCTCACCACTGACTGCTCAGAAGACCCTCCTGGTAAGGTTCTTACTCTGTTCTTTGGTGAACAAATGAAGTGAAAATTCAGATATCTGAAGAAATTCAAGAAGGATTTAGACCCTACAAACCAAATACAGTATTGCTGCATATGTCAATGATGGCAATACACAGATAATGGACGTTCAAGATACGGTTATTAATTCCTTCATCAGAAAACAGGAATTTAAAACTTTTCCATTAAGTACTGCTCCTATCGTAAGAAAAAAATGTGGGGTGTTTTTTGTCTGCTTTTTAGAACTATCAAACAACTAAAAGAATTATTAAATTACTGCTTTACCCATCTGCTGTATTTGAGTGGTCCTGTGAACCCCATTGCTTCTATTATCCTTGTGAAAGCACCCACTTTTTCTTCAGATGGCTGCAAGGAATCTTTTGCAGAAAGATGCTGTAAAATTGAAATAGCACATATTTCAGTCTCAGCAATTAAATCTGACATATTTCAGTTAGCAAAGCTACAAATTTAACAGAGAATTTTAGGGCTTTTTTGCTTGCTTTCTTTGTTCAACAACACAAAACACTGTTTAGGTCTCCTCTGAAAATATTTCACTGCTTTTCATATGTGACACTCCTCTGTTTATGAATGCAAACATGGCATAACCATTGTGATTAAAACACCCCATTGAAAGCTCACATTCAAATAGCCTGTACAGAAACCTGCTTTCCAAAACATGGCTCCTATCTTAAGACTCTCATACTCTTTCTAGGTGTCTCTACTTGGGCTTAAGTCTTTTGCAGATAAAATGAGCAAACAAACCATAGAAACAGAGTAAATAAATCTAACCTTTCACACTCCTTCTCTTCCTCTCACAGGCATTCTACAGTAATTATACATTATATAAACCAATCAGCTCTGTTTTAAAACCAATGAAGATATGTGAACCCACCATTCTTACCAAAGAGCTCCCCCAGACACTTACTCCCCTTGCAGTTAATCTACAGAGTACTTGTAGAAAATCCAGATCAGCAAAGTACTTAATCAGCAATGATTTGCAGTGTCTGCAAACATGAAGATAAATGTTCTCTTCCAGACTCACTACACACCTTAAACACCCCTGGGCTGATGCTGTGGCTTAAGCTCAGTGGGCAGCTGGGGATAGGGGAGAGAATTGGAAGGGTAAAAGTGATAAAATTCATGGGTTGAGATAAGCGCAGTTTAATTAGTAAAACAAAAGCCACAGACACAAGCAAAGCAAAAGGAGGAATTCATTTTCCACTTCCCCAGGGCAGGCAGGTGCTCAGCCATCTCCAGGACGGCCAGGCTCCATCAGAGTAACATCACACCAATGTCACCTCCCTCCTCCTTCCCAAGCTTTTTATGTTGGAATGATGCTGGATGGTCTGGAATGTCCCTGGGGTCAGTTGGGATCAGCTGTCCCCGAGTCCCTGCAACTCCTTGTGCACCCCCAGCTACTCCACTGGTAGGGTGAGGAGCAGGAGAGGTCTTGACCTTGTGTCAGCCCTGCTCAGGAACTAAAATATGCCTGGGTTATCAGGACTGTTTCCAGCACAAATCCAAACCACAGCCCATACCAGCTACTGGGAAGAAAATTTACTCTGCCCCAGTCCGAAGCAGCACATGTGGTAAGAAAACTTCATGGCATTCTGCCTCTCAGCACCCTGGCAGCGGCCATCAGCCAGCTGTAATCACCACTGGTACTCAAGCAAATAACTTGCATTAATTAAGTATGCAGTATAGACTTCTTGCTACCAAAAAATTACTTTGAACCCACCTATTGCACATGAATCTCCTACATATACCTGAGGAAATACAGCTGAGAGCCATTATAATCTGCAAAAGTAATGAGACCAGGATGCTAACTCCAGCAAGGACCAGGAGCAGATCCTTGGGCATGACACAAAAGCAGAGAAATACGGCTCTCAACCCCCAGCCTTCTGGGATGTACCTGTCCAGCTCTTGACAGACATTCCTGCACAAGAAAATGTATCCATTCATTTTTTTGTCAGCTCCAACTGGATACACCTTCAGTATCCCGGCATTTGTAACATGAACCTGTGGTAAACTGGGTTTCACACTTTAATTA
>VZTI01002169.1:25878-45727 GCA_013397865.1 Struthidea cinerea | reverse complement strand
CTTGTGCCTTTTTTAAATCCAACCTCGTAATTTGGACTAGATGACTTTTAAAGGTCCCTTCCAACCCAAACTATTCTATGATCCTTGGATGCTCCAAATTTTCCCATAAGAACCCGTGAACAACCACCTCCTATCCCACTTTTCAGTATCTTTTATTACTTTTATAGGCCAGTATCATACATATGCTCCTTAGTACAGAAGGGTCCTAAAATAGGCTATTCTCATATTGAAAGCTTTTCCCATTTCTGATCATTCTCTACAGCCTTCCTAGCACTAATATAGTAATTTTTGAAATGGCATGAATGATAAGTAAATACATATTAAGATACAAATTAAAGTACAGATCCATACTCTGCACAAGTTGCTATACTTAATTAAAAACTAACTGTAAAGATAACAAAAATTGAAGCTCTGAGACATAATCCATCCCTGTGTATATCCACACACAAGCCTGAGCATTTGAGATAAAACACTCTGCACTTGTACACCGTCCATGGATGGCTGTCAATGGCTCAAATCCTGCCACGCCCAGCATTCAGGTAAATGGGGAGGAACACACCCAGCACTATTTTAATGTCTGTCAACCACCCAGACAGTGTGAACACTGCCCAGGACCTCCTGTGACACTCAGTTCCTCCACGGAATGCTGGCCATTAAACCCTTTCCCCACATCCCCTCTTACCAATGTCTGCAGGGGCACATCGCGCCATCTGCCACACGTCATGGACCCAGTGATTCCACTACATGTACATGGGTATTTAAACGAATTTTTAGTACCCTCTCTTCAGGATTATGCAATGCAATACTCTCAGCTATACTACAAATTACTCCTTACCCTCCATCATAACTCCATAATCCCCCTTCAGCTAGGTAATGATAAGAACTGCTCAAGGCAGAACTTGTGTCCAATAACCACTGCCACACTCACTAAATCAACATTCATCTCCTCCACAGGAATTCAAATCACACCGAACCTCTAGTGAACCCAGGCAAAACTTCACTACATGCCTCTTATCTATAAATGCATTATGAAGTCTCCCTCAGCACAGGTTTTTCATTATGCAGAGAAAGTTAAAGACCACAATTATCTCAATACATCTGTTGTTAGCTCGTCACTAAAACAATGGCTAACCAACAAGCAGGTTTTTCTAGGAAATGCCATGTTTCTTGCTTCATTCTTCTGCAGCTCAGCCTGGACTAGCTCAGGAAATGGAGAAGGGATTTAAGCAGAGACTGCTTGGTTCAGCCTATGCATAGAGGCCTGCAGCTCATCCTGCCAATGCCAGGACTGCCGCCAAATGCAATTAAACAATCCTGTAAGTGTCTATAAAATCAGATCTAGGAAACACTGGGATGAGGAGGGGGGAAGCTGTGTGGTGCTTAGTTGCCAGCTGAGCTAAAACCACGACAGAGAGAGAGAGAGAGAGAGAGAGAGAGAAAACTTCAGAAATGTATTTTATAGCTCACTCAAAACAAGCTCATCAAGACACTGCAAGGGACACAAGCCCACCTCAGGCTGCCTTTCCTGCTCAATACCTGAAATGCAGGGCTGAAAGCAAACAATCATTTTAATTTTGACACCAAACATAAATTGAAACATCTGGAGCTCACCATTAATTCCAAACCACTTTCCCACCAGGAGTGCATAGTCAAGTTCACATTTTAAAGATGAGTAAGTACTTCTCTATTCAAAATAATGAAGTTGCAGTCCAAAAACCCACCTCAAACCTACACTATTGTAAACTGCTTCCTCTCTGGTCATAAATCCTGCCTGGCTTCTTACACCACGGCTGTTTTAACCGGGAAGTTTCCCCATCCATCTTTCAACCCTTGTACCTCTCCCCTTGCCTTTTCCAATACACCAAAAGCAAATCTTTGTGTCCTGCCTTGAAGATCTTCATGGCACTCCTGGTTTGTTTGATCACCCACTGCTCTCCCAGATCTGCTCTGCAAGCACTGCCTGTGCAGGTCTCAGAGAGCACTGCAGGCAGGAATGGGGATTAGGGGCATGCACCATGTTTGGGAGCCTGGATTACATCTTCAGCTCTGGCTGTGATAAATTGTGCAATCCCTTTGTATATGCTTCAATCTCCATCTGCAAAATGTTTGGTTTATCTCAATAGCTGAAAAACACTGAAAAATTGACTATAAGAAGGAAACCCTCTAGTTAAGAACTAAATGCAAAGAGCAGGCAGGGGTTCTTCCCTTGCACACTTCTGGTTTTACTTCATTTTTTCTATCCATGTCAAAATAACCAACTTAAAATCCTTCTTAGTATGTACCTCTAACTCCACACCAGTAAAATGCACTATTAGCTAGACAGCAAACTGGGATTATTGTTTTCATGGAAGTTTTACCCATCAGTCCCTAACTCTTTTTCCTTCTGTCCTCTCATTTCTCATGCACGCATTCCATTTTGCCATTTTCCTCACACTGGGTTAACAAGAGCAGGATCAGGATATTAGCTGAGAGATGCTAACACCCTTAGTTTAAGTGGTAAACTGATCTTATGGAGTTGATTCATGCTTCAGAAAACTTCTATTCCAAAACAAAAGACAATACAAGACACACAGATGACAGATTAACAAAATACTACAGATGAACAGTAAATTATTACACAATAATTAGCTGTTATTAGTAGACTGCATGACAATTTGCAGTGTTTAGCAGATAGCAAAACTGTCACCACACACTGTTCCCAAACTGAAGAATCAGGAAACATCTTGTCACTTCTAATAGGTGTGGAAGGAACATCTGCCCCCAACACCTTGCCTTAATTTCTTTCCTCAGTGGACAGAAGCCCTCAGCCCTGTCAATGGAACCTTCACCCCGTTAACCCAACTGTAACTGCACCTTCCTATGCCAGCCCTTCATTTGCTGGAAAGGAACAGAATTCTTTCTCAAATTACCCGACCCATTGTTCACATTATACTAAAACATCTCAGAGAAAGGTTGAATCCTCTCCTACGTGTTCTGAGAAGTGTTTTGCCTCCTGTCTCTGTAGAATCCCTAGCACATGTGCCCTCCAACAATAAAAATACCCAACTCTTCTCACCTTATTTGCATTGTAAAAGGATCTGTTTTGCTGTGTGATGGCTCCATTGGCTTGAATCAATCCACCACAGAATTTAGAGAGTTGGAAGGGGCCAGCCTTATGTCTCTAGCAGAAATGATAAAAGAAAAAAAATTAAGAGACCACTGATTTAACTTTACAGCAACCACACGTAGTTTGCTTCCAAGTCAATTAATCCTGGCTAATCCTGAAAAATTCTGTATCACAAAAAGCACAAACTCATTATAACAAACTGTTACAAACAAAATGGCTGTCCATGCTTAATGCTCCACACCACATTTTCCAGTGTTCCATAAACGTACTGATGGAATGGACCGACAGAACACTGCACTCAAAAGCCAGGCTCTCTGGCTCTCACACTACTTCTAATTATGGGGTTTGTCTCTTAATAAAGAATAATTGTTTCTTCTGACTTAGCAGACAAACAACTATTTTTATCTACAACTTTATAGCCCATTCAATTGTCTTTGTGGCAAGGACTTGAGAAAACACAAATTGCAGTGTAAAAGCAACCACTACAGCCCCTATAATTTCAGAGCACGAGTTCAATCACAGAGCTGCTGCGCAACAAAGAAAGATCTCAAGCAGGGGCAGGTGGGCTCCCCAGGAAAGAAGCTGCACGCTGAATAGGACACTCTCACAGCCTCCCAGCACACCCAACTTAGCAGTGCCTTATTTATCAATTAATTCAATCAAAGTAAATATGCTGTTCAGAGCAGTCAACCCCAGACATGTACTGAATGCACTGGTGGCTCAGAATAAGCCCATCCTCATTAATAACTTCACAACCGCTCATTTCCACCTCTAGTCCCAATGTCACATGCTACTGGTGTGGACTGGTGCCTTCATAGCAGAAAGCACCAGGGTTGTGTCACAAGATCACTGGCAATTTTCCCAGGACTGGAAGATCTCCTCTGAAAAAAAGATACTCAAGCCGAAGAGCTTACAGGGAAATTGAAGTCTGTACATCATGGCTCTGTGACACAAGTTGTGAGGAGGACGAAGAAGAGGCTCAACCCCATTTTGCTTCATTAAATGCAGGAAGGAAACTCAAGAAATTCACTCTCATTCTGTTCCAAGAGCTGGCATCTATTCCCATTTTCTATGCATTTTTCACCCCTTTATCATTAACTGCTATTACACGATGCTCTAGTTGATTTACTCTGGACAGACACACTCTGGCACTATGCTGGCTGTCACACAACTGGGAGCCAAACTGCAAAGCTTCCACTGGTACCACACTAAATGTGCTGTGCAAGGTAAACACCCATCAGTACTAGGAAGTCCAAGGCCACTATACAGTGGAGATGTTCTATAAAATAAAGTGTTCTCTAAAATAAAATGCTGGAAACTGCATGCAATTGTCACTGGCTTGTAATAGCTCGTTTGGAAAAGTAACGCTTCCATTTGGACTTTTGCATTTAATCTTCTCACGACAGATCATTTGGATCTATTAAAAGAGACACCTGGACATGTAACAAGAGTAGAAGCTCACTCTTGCAGCAGCAGAGAGCTCTAGATTTGCCTTGATATTTCCACAATACACAGTGAAGACATCACTTTTGGAAGCCCCTTTATTGAAAAACCATGACTTTTTCTTGAAAATTTAAGACCATTCAATTTTTTACACACTTTAACATGCTCTGATATCCTACCTGGAAAACACTGCAGAGCATCCGCCTACACCGGCCCGGGACTGCGGCGGTCTGTAGCAATCCACTGCATCCTGCTATCCACTGGGTTACTCCAGTCTGGCAGCTCTGCAACGAGGAGATGAGCAATGAACAAAAGGACCCAAATATGCAGAAATACTTTAACTGTCCTTCTGCTTCCACGTTCAAATGACAAGAACAACATGGAGCTGTGTCGGGATGGGGGGAGGGGTTAGGTTGGATATCAGGAAAGGTTCTTCCCCCAGAGGGTGCTGGGCACTGCCCAGGCTCCCCAGGGAATGGGCACGTCCGAGGCTGCCAGAGCTCCAGGAGCGTTTGGACAGTGCTCTCAGGCACAGGGTGTTGGGGTGTCTGTGCAGGGCTGGGCATTGGACTCAACGATCCTTGTGGGTCTCTTCCAACTCAGGATATTCCACGAGTCTAACAATCCTCAGATTGAACTCCCAACTTGTGCTTGACAGGAGTATAAATTTTGGGTATAAAAATATTTTGCCTTCCAGTACAAGTATCCAACCCAAGTCTGATGGCAGAAACAGAAGGAAAGGAAATGGTGGGCTGTCTACATCACAAAACCACACCACAACTTCTCTGTCTACACAATAAATTCAAATGCTTAAGAAGCATTCTTCAATTGACTGAGTGAGCTCTAAAAAGCCCTCATCCAACTCAGCTTTTATGCATCTTTGTTTTACGTAGGCACAGCTAAGAATTTTAATATTCTAAAAGCACATATTGTCCTGATAAAATTCAGTGAAGATAATTCTTTTCTGTCATGAAAATGGCAGCAATACAAAGAAGAGGTGGGGCTCTCTTTGCCTGCACTTTCTTTGCACCGTTCACTTTCTGCAATATTCAAGTTAGCACAATATTTGCCTCCTTCATACATGCTCTACATTAACACTGGAAATAATATATATCTTATTAGAATGGAGATGCCTTTTTCTAATAAAAATAGCTTCATTTTTGTTTGGCCACAAAGATGATTAAGAGACTGAAGCATCCAACATATGAGGAGAGGATTCGTTTTCAGAAAAGAAGACTTCAGGGAAATTTTATCAATTTGTATTAATACCTGGTGGGGTGGGCAGTCAGACTCTCCTTGGTGGTGCCCAGTGGAAGGACAACCACGAGAGCAGCAGATCTGCCCAGAGATAAGAGGAACAGACACAAACCAACCTGAGTTCCTGTTCTCCTCCTGTGACCTGCACAGTCACCGCTGGCCATTGGCCTCGCAGGCTGTCCCTCAACTCCTCCCAGAGCTGCACTTTGAATTCGTTAAGGGAACTGATTTGGGGTTTTAAAAACTGCAAAGGGAGAGATTCTCTACCATGACAAATGTGATTAGTGTTCACTGTTACTACACCTTCCCACTTCTACTGCAGCAAGACTACTCAGGCTTCTGGTCTTTGGACGTAACACCACTATCAGCAAGTGAAATTATGAAAATGATACATTCCTATCCAAAAAACCATTTCAGCTGAGTCCCACAAAGTACTTTTTGAGATAATCCAGTGTTCTGACATAAACAGTTTAACAAACACTTCAGTAAGAAAGAAGTAACCTTTTTTTGTAAACAATTTCTACAAGATTCCAAGTATCTGACAGAACTTTTTTGAGGCTTTTTCTCTGTAACATACACACTTTGGGATATGGCTTGGAGCTTGAACATACTGAGGTTTAGAGCTATTGAAAAGCACAACTGCAACAAAACTGGACAGACACATATGAAAACAAAAAATAAACATACGCACACTTAAAAGCCGAGCTGTGATAAACAATCCAGTAATAAAGAAAATAGACACCAGGAGACAGCAGGGAACATGAGGGGCTAAGGAATTTTCTCTAAGCCAGCATCACTGTTTGTAGAACACAGCCTTCCTTTCAAATTACAGGTGCTACTTCTGCTTCTCCCCTTGGCTGAAAGGAAATGTACCAAGCCTAAACTGAACAGGATTACTCAGGAATAGTCTGCAGTCAGCTGCCTTGTCAAGATAGAGATGAAAGAATATCACTAGCCTTCTAAATCCTCTTGGCAACTTTAGGAAAGTCTTAGGTAGCAGACAAGCTATTTATCAAGGTACCTTGGGCAAAAGCCAGATTTATCATAATGCCAGTATTAAGGAGTAGAGCTGAAATGTCAGGGTTGTATCATACACCAGGAGCTCAAAGTCAGACAAAAAACCACTTTCCTTATTTCCAGTAGAAGGAAGAAATACAGAAGGTTTGAAGACTCGTTTTCATACAACTAGGCAACCACTAAATTCTAATGCAGAAACAAGTGCTGAGAAATGACAGGGATGAGCAGTTCTTGAGCTGAAGCTGAGCATACTTCAGAGTACAAAAATGGCAGATAACTACACCATCTCCTCTCTGAAGAGAAACTTTTCTGGTCGGGCTGAAAAATCGAATCAGCTTACTTTGCCACATGAATGCCAGCAGCAGCTGGGTGAGGAGCTGCCCAGAGACAGGTAAGCCCAGGAGGCAAATCCTTCCCCTTCGGAAGCAGGTTTTCATTGCAAACCCTGCCCTGAGGGTGCAGCTCCACAGACAGCTGAGCCCTTCCGGTGCCTCACTGATTCCCTGCTGCTCTCCCTGCTCCCTTCCTGCCTGGCTCCCCCCTCCCTGTCTGCTGACCATTGCCTCTTTAATGCTTTCAAACTGCAGAACCTGTTGCCACTGTTCTGCTGCTCCAGCACTTGGATCACGGGGGCCAAGAAAAAGGCAGGCAACAAAGCAAGGACAAAGCACAGAGAAAGGGTAGGGGTGGGAGAAGAAAGCAGGAACTCAAGATCGCTGCATTTCAGCTGCGCTCGGGCAGGTTTGTGCTTGGCTACTTTCACCTTGAGAGTGGAAAGGGCAGGGCTCACCGTGCTTGGGGAAACCACACCCTGAGCCATCGGCTCCGAGAACAGGGGGGACTAATTTCCTAAGTGGATGTTGCCCCCTTACCAAAGGCCTTTCCTGTTCCTGGGAAGTCTGTCCCCACTTAGCAGCGCTGGCCAGCCCCGCATTTGTGTGGTGATATAAGATCATACCCAGGTACAAAATTCCCTTTTCTAGACAATATGCTAAAAAGAGGAGCTCTGCTACAGATACTTCAAAAGCTAATAGAAACAAAAAATGCACACAAATGCATGGGAAAGAAGAAAGGAGTGGAGCGATTGGAAATCCACACTTTCACAGGAGCCCAAACACTACCAATATGAACCACAGAACCACTAGGGCTGGAAAAGCCCTCTAGGATGATCAAGTCCAACCACTAATCCAGCACTGCCGTGTCCATTACTAAACTATGCCACCAAGTGCCACATCCACATGGTGTTTGAACACTTCCAGGGATGGTAACGCCACCACTGCCCTGTGGTGGTGCCAGTGCCTGACCAGTAACACAGGAATTGGAATCTTTGCTATCAAACAGCTCCGGAGTGAGAGGGGAAGCTCCCACAAGGGCAATGCCCACCCCACAGGGCACACACTGAGCCCAAAGGAGCCCCACTGGCAGACACGTGTCTCCAGCCCCCATCCTTACACAACAGAATCACAGGATTAATTAGGTTGGAAAAGACCTCTGAGATCATGGCGTGCAACCTATAACCCCAATACCACCACATCAACTAGACCATGGCACCGAGTCCCTTAAACACCTCCAGGGATGGTGACTCCACTACCTGCCTGGGCAGCCCCTTCCAACGCCTGACCACCCTTTCAGTCAAGAAATTCCTCCTGCTGTCCAAGTTGAACCTTCTCTGGCACAGTTTGAAGCTGTTTCTTCTCATCCTGTCCGTTGTTCCCTGGGAACAGAGCTCGAACCCCACCTGGCTGCACCCTCCTGTCGGGAAGTTGTGGGGAGCCAGAAGATTCCCTCTGAGCCTCCTTTTCTCCAAGCTGAGCCCCCCCAGCTCCCTCAGCTGCTCCTGCTGCTCCAGCCCTTTCCCCAGCTCCATTCCCATCCCTGAACACGCTCCAACCCCCCACTAACCCTTCTGCAAACACAAGCTCCGCGGGAAGCGTCCGACCCGCAGCTTCGCCAGACACCGGGTGCGAGGTCACAGGGCGGGAAGCGGGAGCAGCCCCGGCTGACACCCCTCGGCACGCAGGGGGAGGCCGCCACAGGGGCGGCGCGGGCACAGCCCCGGCTCCACACGCCGCTCGCCCCCTCACCACCAGCGCTCTCCCTCCTCCCTCCTTCCCTCCCTCCTCCCTTTACTCACCAGGGCCCGCACCAGCGCCGCCATCGGTCCCCGGCGCCGCTTCCGCCGGCGCGGCCCTGCCCCTTCCGCGGGAAGCACCGGCCGGGATGGCGGCGTGAGGCGGGCGAGCAGCGCGGCGCTGGTGCAGAGCATCGGGATCCTTCCCCGGCGTGCAACGAGGCGATAATGACACGCTCGAGAGAGTAGTTATGTAATTGTGTGTCCACGGGAAGGAGAGCACCTTTCCCCAGTATTTAAAGCGCAGGTTATAGGCTGCCCATGGGAGGTAAACGTTAAGGAAGCTTCCCATTCTGACCATTCTGTGACTGCCTGGCAGTCACACTGCCAAAGGTCAGAGACTTTCACTGCTGGGACCAAACCCCCTTCACAGTGGGTGGCTCCAGTGAGCTGAGGGGTGCCCCCATTGACTCCCTGCACTCCCCACTCTCACACGGTCAGACCAGGTTTCCCATGGCAGAGTCTCACGTGTCTCGTTCCACAAAACAATTTATTCACGGCGCAGGAACACAGAAACAGCTCAAGCTGGTGCCTCTGGGGAGGGACCTTGAACCCCTGGGCTTTTATCCCTTCACAGTCCAAGCACACCAAAGCGTGCTCAGCTGTTCCTCCTGAGTCTTTGGCTCCCGTCGGCCTCTCCGTGTCCATCTGCTTCTCTGGTTCCTGCTATGCTTCTCAGTGTCCGGTCACCTGGACCTGTCTTTGTGCCTTTTGTTAACCAAAGGTTGGCAGCGCCTGGCTCCCACCCTGACCTCAACCTGCATTTCAGTCTTCATCTCAATCTTCAGTTTGCAGGCCGAGTTACCTGGACCAGATTTATTCCTCAACAGTAAAGGCCAGCAACAGCTTTCTGACCTCTCACATCTTGTATAGGAGCAATCCCCGGATCTCTTCAGTTTTGGAACAAATTTTGCCACCAAATTGCAGAGGTGGGGTCCAGAAAATGAATCAAAGCACCTTTCCTTGGGAAGGGAAACACCTATTCCTCCTTTTGGTGCTGCAGGTGACGACCTACCTAGCAGTGGTAAAGGCCAGCAAGACTTTTCTGTCCTGGCACCTTTTGTGTGTGAGCAATCCTCAGATGTCTTCAGTATTGGAGGTGGTATCATAAATTTCGGTGATGGGCCCCTGAATGGGAATGACAGTGCTTTTCCATGGAAAGGAAAGCAAGTAGCCCCAGTGTTCCAGGTGCAGATGATGGGCTGCCCAAAGGAGCAAAGGCCAGCAAGACCTTTCTTTCTTGGAACCAGTTGTGTTGTAGCAATCCCTGGACGTGTTCAACCTTGGAGCTGAGCTCCTGATGCCAAACTGGGAACTGCATGTGAATGTCACCACCTTTCCTTGAGAAAGGAAGCATCTAGTCCTACTCTTGGTGCTGTGTATGGTCATCTGCCCAGTGGAAGTAAAGGTCAGCAAGATTATTTATTTCAGGGTTGTGCAAGCCTGGGTGCTCGGTGATGTTCCAGAAATCCAGCATGCTCCAGCAGACTTCGAGCAGCATTTTTTAGACACAGAAATTCAGAGTTAGTAACTTCCCAAGTACAGCCCCTCTGTTAGGTGTTACTGTTATGTCTGAGGTGCATAAAGAAAACGACACAGAGTCCAGGCTCATGAACAAGTGGAAGCCGAAGCTTTTTGCTTTAATAATTTTCTGACTGCTGTATAGGATAGATCGCAAAAAGTGTGTTGAGTGGCAATAGGTAATTGGTTCCTCGGCCATCCACCCCTTGAGAGGATTGGCCAAGTCCTAAGATACCTATTCCAAAATATTTGCAAAGTCAAAGCTATAACAATCTTGCAGAACAGCCTGCGGGTGCAAGAAGTTTATGAAACTGTGACCTTGTTTAAAATAGTTTACATAGGAAAGACAGTCTGCTCACAGAATATTGAGAAAAGGCTGAAGAATTTCTCTGCTTCTAGCTTTTTAGCACCTGCAGTTAGGATTGGTTAGTAGTTTCCATATAAGTTACATAACCCAGCAGTCTTTTTGACCTGTAGGCATGATTTTTAGTATTACAATGAACATAGTTCACCTGTAGGTTACATGCACCTTGAGTATTTTGCCAGGTTAGCAATGTAGACATAGACATACATCAACATCTTGATTAACTAACAGCTTGTTAGTTAGAGGATGTCCGTGGGTAAGAGATGTTCCACTGATGGGGTCTCTTTTCTTGATCATTAGGCTTGAATGTATACAAAGACCTTACACCAAAGAACATCCTAATTTAAGATAATCTTAACATATTCCACATTTCGCAACAGAATGGGAGGCTCCAGGTCTGTGCTGGGGTTTGGTTTGGAAGGGGCAGAGGTGGCAGAGCTGTGCCTGCCTGCTGCTATCAGCCATGTCCTGGGGGATGGTGGCTCTGCCCTGGGGCAGCAGGGAGAGCGGCATGGAAGCAGCCATAGATGTAGATGCTGAAAAGCTTTGGTAGAGAAATCTTTCAGCTTTCTGCAGCGTTCTGTGAGAACTTTGCAGTTCTCACAGAAGCTATGAAAACACAGCTATGGGTTTTGTAAACTCACTCCTTATCTTGCACCTGGGTTTGTTATGCAGGATTGTTATGGTTCTGGCCTTCTGATATTTTGGAAGAAGTGTCTTAGAGCTTGACCAATCCCCTCAAGGGATGGATGGCCGAGCACCCAACTGTCTTATGCCATCCAACACACGCTTTGTGATCCCTGTTATAAAAGGATGATTATAATTAATTAAACTACCACTACTACTTTCTTCCTGAATTTGGATCGTGTCGCTTCTTGCCGTTCTCGGTACTTTACAGCGACACATAGATCCTGTGGCTGAGGTTGGTCAGGCCATCCTGGCTGCCCCAAGCATCAGTGTGAGCCCGCACAGGTCTCAGCACTAGGATAGTACCAGGAGAACATGGCAGAGTCCCTCACCCAGAGTCCCTCAGAGCCAGCACCTTGCTGCCGGGAGCCATCCCGCCTGTCCCTGCCGCATATTCCCTGCCAAGAGACATCCCACCTGTCCCTGTTGCGTGTTCCCTGCTCCTGGCTGCTGCTGGCACCAGCTTTCATGAGGCCACAGAGTGAGCCTGAGCGGTGACCCGACGGGGTGAACCGAGCTGGCTTGTTTTGCCAGGTTAGACTGAATCTGGATCACATCCACATCACCTCACAAACTCAGTGCTGGTGCAGATGTGAGCAGCAGCAGCTGGGGCAGGGAGCAAGGCTGCGCTGCCGGCAGGAGCGCTGGCTTAGAGGGCTTGGGGAACTATAATATTGTCCTCCTCTCTTTCCCAGCACATTAACTGGGATGTCAGCTTCTCAAGAGGGCAGTAGCAGCTGCTTTAATGGCCCTGAAACTTCACAGTAGTCCTTAGAAATCTTTCATATGTTCTTAAATATCAGGCCTCGGGGGGCCAATGGAATCACCTCTCTGGACTTCCTATCCACAGGCATCCCAGATCCCTGTGCTTGCAGCCGGTCTTCCCCGAGATGTTCTGACTCCCCACAGCTATCTGCTGAAGGGGGTTTAACTGTGTCTGACAAGGTGTTTAGTGAACAAGTTGTTCTGACACGAGGCAGGATGTTGAACAATGCAGGAAACTGTGGGATCTCTGTTGGGGAAATGCTACATTTCATTTTGTTCTTGTGCCTGTGGCAAATTCCAGGCAGGAAGGTTAAAGCTGGTTTTGTTGCTTTCTATTTGCTAAGCTGCCCTTGGTGCATTACACTCAAAGCAATATTAAATACCATTGTTAACAGCAAATTTTTTATGGGAAAGTGATGGAGGGGAACGATAACACTTTTCGGAACCCTCTTTGCCATTAATTAGTTACAGCCATTAAAAATAACAATGCTCAAGAGGCCCTACAGTGTGTAGTCATGCAGAGAAAAGGCTCTTGCCACCAGCAGTCTCTCAGTCGTGTGACATGGTCTGTCCACCACAGTGGACACTTCCCAACTCAGAGCTGTGTCTGATAAATACTGACACTCACCTGGGTTTGTGTTAGTCCTACCCAATGATGCACAGAAGGATTCTGACACACTTCAGTTGGAGAAAGTTACTGTCCCACCTAAGATTCCTCTGCCTGTCACTGCTCCATCTAGCACCAAGTCCTTTCCCTGTCAGTCTGTCTGAACACAGCTCTGTGAGGGAACAGAACAGCACAGCCTCTGATGGGACATGAAGCCAGAACAGTTGGCTGTGGACCTGAATTTCAATTTCAGTTTCAGTTCTGAAGGGATTCCCTCAGTCAGAGCACTGGCAATTTATTCCCCTTTACATACACTTTTGCTGTCCTCAGGCTCCTCCACTCAGCTCTGCTCAGTGGGCAGCTCTACAGCTATGTGGATCTTATGTCTGAGATAAAGAATCTTTCATGTGGAAGATTCTCCTCTTCCTGGGAGATTGTCACCTGAGGCCACTAAAGAGGCTGAGAAACTTGCTGTCATGTGTTTGCTGAAACATGTTGGGGAAGATCAGCAATGGCCTCAGATGTTCATGTGGCTGAACAGAAAAGAAGGATCAGGAAGGATATGATGATGTTTAATGTATATAATGAATTCTAAAATAAATTTCTTATTATTTATAATAATAACTCGTTGATTAATACATTATATTTAATGGGCCTCCTGATTTGGCCTCAATCCTGTCTTCTCTCTTACTTGCAGACCTGGCTCTGAGTTTACCATTCCAAGAGACTGGAGGGAGCAGCTCTTACAGGGAGGAGATAAGGGGCCACAAATCAAGGGCTGGGAGAAAGCAGTCTAGAAGAGTTTAAGTGAAGGAGAAATGGAAAACAAAGAGGGACAGAAGAACACCCTTCCTTGAAAGTGCTAACGCATGCAGTGGTGAGGCTGGATGTATGTGCGTGTAGAGAATGAGAGGGGACTCATCCGGCACCAGCACATGGAGACAGCAACGAGCACAGACTTGGAGTTTGGCAGAGGGCAGAGGCACTGAAGGGAGAGTGAGGAATTGCAGGATCCTATTGGTAACACACACATCTGAGCTGGAATCTCCAGGTTAAATCTTTCCTGGATTTTCCTCTTTTCAGACTTCAGACACAGGCACCTTTATGACCTCTCCTGGTAATTTTTACTTGCCCCAGTTTCTCCTCTCCTGCAGGGATGATGTTCCATGCAGACCACTTTGCAATCAGGCTGTGTCTAACTCACCAGGAAACCGATTTTCTGTGTGTTTTCTTAATTTATGTATTTCTGTCCACTATCAAAAGCCTTTCCATACACTGCAGAGATCCTTGGGCTACTGTGGTCCTGAAATTATGCATTTAACCTCTCCCAGACTGGTCCACTGGTCATTACTTTCTGTCCTAACAAGGAATGATAAGTAACTTTTAAATGAAGACATTTAAATATTTGATCTTCCTGTCCTCCTCATTCCTCATCAGCACATGATTTTCTTTTGACTGTTATCATAGCACATGCTTTTCCTGTTGTCACACGGAAAAGCAGACTGATCATTTTTATGCAGGCTTGTGCTTTTATATTCTAAAATGTTAACTATGCAGGTTAACTGACCATCTTGCAGTAAAATCCCGTAACAGCCTCTTGTATTTTTCTTTTCTTGGACATATAAGAATCAAAATCATCTTGATAAGGCAATTGTTAGCCCAACATTTGCTGGGGGTGCTCCCTCCTTCTTAAAAACAAACAGAGCTTTAGACCAGGGCAAAAGAACAAATCTTTCAAATTCGATCTTTCCTCTGCTCATTCTCAAATTCCTGTCTAAGTAAAGATTTAAAATTGTAGTAATTTTCCTTCCTAACCACCTGCTCCTGCTTCTGCAGAAGGAAAGTCAAAGGAATCTCATGGTCATGTGAGGAAAGAGGATCTGTCCATGTTACCTGGGACAAGCAGGGCTGGGACATTCTAGCTAACAAGAGGGAAAATAGTCCTTACGGGTATTCCAGGATGCTCTGGAGATCATGATAAAGAGAAACCAATCGAAAAAACTCAGTTCAAGTCCAACAGGTCTTATTAATTCTGGTTCTGTGCCAATAGTGCAGAAGTGCCAGCTGGCCCCCACAACTACATGAGTGTCTTTCCCAGTGCTCCAGGTTCTGAAAGGGCTTTGTATGTACCACTGGAGCCAGTGTGGATCTGGCACTGTATCCTGTCTCATGCACTCCTTTAGGACTGGAAGCGCAGATCAGTGATAACATATACCTTGGAGCACTGGGATATGTGGATTGACTTCTTCCAGAGCTTTCCTGGATGTGTCTGCACTGCTCTTAGCAGAACTCTGAGTTCCAGCAGTGTGGTGAGGGGCCATCTGACCACACGGGGAAACCTGGGTTCACTGGATTCCTGCCTCTGGCTGTTGCTGAAGGAAAAGGGCATTTCTAAGCTTGAACTGGTAGTTCATAAACAAATTTGTCATGCTTCACTCTTGCAAAATTTTTCTCCTTGTCATATGGAGTAAATCTGAATACTTTGAGGCCAAGTCTACCCAGAGGAATACAACCTGAAAAAGGACTTTTAATGGAACTAAATTATATTTTAGCAACATAAAGTTGCTCAGTCCTCCCCATAAGACTCAGTTTGAGGTGTCAGTGTGCATACATTTTTCTGTTGCCATTTCCCAGGAAAAATGCTATTTAAAAATACGAAATTAAGATGTATTTTTCAGTAAAAGTACAATCCTTACAATTCACTATGGACCTGGAAAGGTTTGGCAAGTATGGACATCAATTCCCTGATCTGGAGGTGCTAGAGGTGCAAAGCAGTCCTTGCTCTGGTCTCCAGAAGGGAGTTACCTCTCTTCTTGCACCAGTGCTGCAGGAGGAAAAGCAGACGTGAAGCAGAACAGGCTGCTCAGAGCTGCACCTCGCTGAGTTTGGTGAAGCCTGGCAAGCACAACCTGAACTCCATGGCTAAACTGTTTGGGGGAGTAGAAATAGGACCTGGTTACTTTTTCCAGGCTTTTATATCCTAGTGGCTGCTGCTACTGTTAAATATGATAAACTCCTTTTTGTTCACGATGGCTGGCCATCAATACTCCCTGTTTGCTGGGCAAGCCCAGGACATTCCCCTCCCCACCTATCAAACCTGGAGTGTGCTTTGGCACCCTGCCACTGCACAGTCTCAATGACTTGAGCAGAAACGAGACATCCCAGTACTTAAGCTGCCTCTGTTTCATGAGCTTTTCTTCCCATCTGTCTGCTTTCAGAAGAAGAAAGTGTTTGCTGGTCAGAGAGGTTTTCCACTTGCGCCTCCTTCAGCTTTCCATTACCTCTCCGAGGTTATATGGGGTGCAGGGCTATACACTGTACTGTACTATATGCAGAGGTGTTCAGACTTAATTTATTCCCTTCTCCTGGATAAAGATTATTGCAGCTGTGTGTTTTGGAAAACTATCAATGAAGGGAGTTCAGCTCATACAACACACTTTCAATAGGGTACTGTACTCTATATTTCCAGGTTCTGTTTTAATTACACTTGCATATTACCTTGGAGGAAGCTGAAATCTGGAAAATGTTTTCTCATATACCATGTCTTAAACCTTCCTGACCTTCTGTTTTATACCAAGTACTTTTATGTTTGTGATGAAAACCATATAATATGGGGCAAGGTCTGGCTATCTGGGATAATCTACCAGAGACACGCTGTCAGTCCTTCCTAGCAAAGACTGAGCAATTCTAACTGAGAAATGTCCCCACCATCCCTCACCCCACCACCTTCCAGCAGTCATTCCTTCTTCCCTCCCTTCACTCGGCTCCCAACAAGAGCCCCACGCTGTGAATAGGGCGTGCAGGGGCAGGGAGATGCTTTTGCTGCTCTGAAGAATCTTGAGGGACTGAGCTGCAGTGTCCTGCCTGTATCCCAGAAAAAGAAGGATAAGGCCCAGCTTCATTAGAGGGGCTGTGTCCAGCAGTGCACTCCTACAGCTTCTGGGAGGCTGGTGAGTCACAGCAGCCCAGGAGCCCTTGGGGTGCCTGAACAGCTCGTCCTGGGCCAGGGGAGCCAATGCTGCTCTGGGGTGTCTGTACTGGCTGCACTGGGCACCACTGGAGAAAAAACACAACCACCCCAGTGTCCAGAATTTAAACCTCAAGACAGCTGGCACTGTGCTGGGAAAGCATGGCATTGGTGAGAACTCTGGCATGGCACGTGCCCTCTGCCAGGAGTAAGTGGCTACAAGCAGGTTACAAGCAGGTTGCAAGCAGGTTACAGAGGCACCCTATGGACTCGCAGTAAGAGGCGCAAACCTCCTCCAGTGATCTGAGAGCATGTGCTTCCCAGGGCTGACAGCAGAACTAAATCTGTAGGAATCAGGCATCTGGTCCAGAGCAGCTTTCAAGCAAACTTTAAATCCATGCCAAAGAGAGCACATCTTGATCTTCACATCCGTGGGATGTCTGGAGAATGTCCTGGGACAAACAAAGGGTTTTAGCGAGTATGTGTGAGCAGCAGAGGGTTTGTCAGTCCCCTGCCCAGCTATTGAAGCCCAGCACCTCACCATTCCAGAAGTACAGAATGCTGCCAGCATCCTTCTTCTGTGACTTCTTAAGGAGCTTGCTCCTCCTAGGATGGAGGTGGGATGGTGGTGACCCCTCTAGCCTGGGACTCTGGGCTCTGCTCTGGAGCCTGGCACTGACAGGGCTCATGAGGTTCCACCTTCACTTGTCCCAACACCTCACCCTAAAAAGCAAAGTAACTTTTACTTCATAATGAGTAACAGGAATTACATAAATCATGTCAAGCAGAGACTTTTTAGTGGCACTGAACTGGTTTTTAACTCAGCTGTAAACAAGGATTTTCAACTCTGAGGCAAGAACTTATAAAATGGAAAGCTTTTCATTAGAAAGCAGTGATTATGGAAAAGCAGGGTTGGTTATAATAGAAGGCTGATTCTGAACTCCTAACGTGATGCTGGAGCTGAGAGGGAAAGCTGATCCCCAGACTGTAAAGGTCAAAATCCAGTAAAAGTAGAAAGTTAGTAGTGCCTCTGTGGTGTTGATGCGACTGTTACTGCAACATTAAATGAGTTCTGGTGTTTACATACTAAAAATATTTGGAGAAGTGAGAGCCTAAAGGAAAACTCCAAGAAGAAAATATCTGTTAACGAAGGTGCACAGTAAAAGCAGAACAAAGTCGATCAACCCCTTCCACAGAAAATAAGAGAAAAACATTCATCACAGTCTGCACAGGTAGAACAATGCCCATGAGAATAAGTTTTTTCATGCAGCAGACAAAGAAGCCAATTCAGTAATTCAAAGTGGAAACTGGACAGTAAGTAGAAATAGCTGCTTATTAAAAAATGAAGTGCTAATATTCCCAGAATTAGCTTAGAGCTGAATGTGGTGAGCTTTTTAAAACTTTCGGTCTTTAAATCAATCCTGGATCTCTCTTTCCAAATATGTAATACCCAGCTATTACATAGCGTCATTTAATTCCACGGAACTTTAAAAATAGGCTTTAAAAAAAAAAATAGATGAGAAAAGAGGCACCACATCAGACTGCCATGCTTCCTCTAACAGGACAGTGGCCAACCCCTGGTAAGCCCTACTGGTTTGAGCCATGATGTCCCATTGTAGCAGTTTACTCTGAGTTTTGGGCTCCATATGGAAGAATGGTTTTGCCAAGTCAGACCATGGATCACATGGAGCTCATCTTCTATAGGGAACAGCAGATCACTGCAAAGAAAATAAAGACAGGACAAGTGTGCAGCAAGGTTTTCTTGGCAGAGCTTTTGAACTTCCAGCTACCAGGGGCTTAGAAAGTCCCATGGACTCGTTCATGGTCAGCAGCTTTTCATGGATTTTTCTTTTCTTTTTTTTTTTTTAACATACATAAATTCTAGCATCCCGTCCAGGGTGTGCTCAGGAGTTCTGCAGCTGGGCTACCCTGGGGAAATCAGTGTCTTTCTGCTTGCTTCAAGCCTGTCCTGAGCCCCTATCATTTGGTGCACTGTGGTTCTCGTTTGGGAGAACTTGCTCCCAGTTCACATTCTTAGTCCTCACCACTTTTCCTTTTTGCCCCAGTCACCTTTCACTGAAGGGCTCCAGTCTAATTACTCCTCTCACAGAAGCTGTTCCATACTTCCCGTCCTTCTTACTGCCCTTCTCCAGCTCTTTTGTATCCTGAAGTGTTTCAGAGTTGTGTGCAGTGGCTGCATATTGTTTTCTCATTTATTCTCTATTTCCCTCTCGGTCATTCCTAAAGTTGTATTTGCTTCCCTGATTTTTGTAAAAACTGAGCTGACACTTCAGGGACTCAGAAGGAAAATTTTTTTTACCTGGGGCAAGCAGAGCTCATCAGGCCAAATGATCCTCATTGTTCTTCTTGCCCTTATCACTCCTGAATTAAATTGCCATCCTTCAAACACATTATTAGATCCAGTCAGTATCAACAGCCCCATAATTTGCTTATAATTGCCAGTTCAGAACAGTCACCCGTTAAAGTACTGGATTAAGCTCCTTTTCTCTTGAGACTCCTAAACCTCTGGAATTTCCTCAAAATCCTAAGATTTATTAAAAATCAGTAGGCTTACTGGTGCAGGTTAAATGTTTTAAAACACTGACAATGCCAGCACATGCTCCTCATCACTTTCTTATCTTACTGGCATGGGGAATATTTCATTACTGTTGCAAGAAGTGAATTATTTCTTAGGGCTTTTTCTCTTACCAAAAATATTATAATGTTTTGAGAGACAGTTCCACTGTGTTTTGAGATAAAGAGCAGGTCATTTTTCTAGAATTCCAAAGAATCAAATTGTGTTCAAAGTTTCTATGCCACTGAAAGATTCCATCTTATATTTTCTTATCTTTTCTGGAGCTTACTGATCAAATATTATTATGCTCCTGCCAGTTGCTCAAGTCCTCTTCTCTTCTCTTCTCTTCTCTTCTCTTCTCTTCTCTTCTCTTCTCTTCTCTTCTCTTCTCTTCTCTTCTCTTCTCTTC
>VZTI01002169.1:10754-25760 GCA_013397865.1 Struthidea cinerea | reverse complement strand
TCTTCTCTTTTCTTTTCTTCTCTTCTCTTCTCTTCTCTTCTCTTCTCTTCTCTTATCTTCTCTTCTCTCTTCTCTTCTCTTCTCTTCTCTTCTCTTCTCTTCTCTTCTCTTCTCTTCTCTTCTCTTCTCTTCTCTTCTCTTCTCTTCTCTTCTCTCCTTCCTCACACTCAGTGTTTCTTGCCTGTCTATTGACTAATCCAGCAGCTGTTCTCACAGTGCTCCTGAACCACCAGGCTGTCTGTAACCAGCTGTTTACCTAAGAACACAGGAAGTAAAAGGAATCAGTTAAATGTGGAAGCATGCACTTTAAGTCCTTCCTCGAGGTCAGATCAGCTATTCCCCAAAGGGTGTACAGGGGTCGGTGTCTGTCTCAGCCCTGCTTTGCAAGCTGTCCAGCTTCGTATTGTGGGGCTCAGGCAGGCGTGTGACTTTCCCAGTAGCAGTGGGAGGCATGGGGAGTTCCCCCTCCTGGTGCCTCTAGCCAGGTAGAACTGCAGCAGGGAAAAGGAACTGGGCCCAAGCTCTCATCACCTTGGCAATAAAAAGCCCTCAGCAAACCCAGGGACTCTTGTGTTTAACAGGAGCCTCTCACTGCTTTTTTTTTTTCCCTGGACGGTAAGATCCTCACGTGCCTGCAGCTGAGTCCCAACAGGACAGAGGGACCCAAATACCAGTACCTGTGCCCAGCTCGTTTGGGACACCGTCCCTGGTGTCTCTCACCAGCTCCTGCTCTGCACAGACACCTCAGCTTACTCTCCCAGGGCCTGGCTCTTCCCTCTTGCTGTGGGGGAAGCTGCTTACTTTAGTGCTCTGAATCAGCTGCTGGAGCCAAGGGCTGTTGTGAAAAGCACAAAAACGCCAAAGTTAAGCACTCTGTGAAGTCCAGAGCTACCTTTTAAGCCCAGGCTGCACATGGCTAGAAGACAGACTGCTTGTGCCTGTGGCCCAGCAATGACATTTGTGATCCACCTGAAAGTCCCATAAATGAAAGTCCCTCATCATCCAGACTCAGGTTTCTAACCTCTGTTGGTTTGGACTCCCACAACAGCACACAGTCAGTGTTGTGGGAAAGTTACTGCTGTTTCTGGCTGTTCAATGCCACTGTCAGAAGTTATTTGCCTCTGCTGAGCTTCTGAAGTATTGTACCAGCAAAGGTGTGGCCAGCAGGACCAGGGCAGGGGTCATCCTCAGGTACTGGGCACTGGTGAGGCTGCACCTTGAATCCTGGGACTAGTTGTGGGTCCCTCATGACAAGAAAGACATTGAGGGGCTGGAGCGTGTCCAGAGAAGGGCAGTGGAGCTGGGGAAGGGTCTGGAGCACAGGTGTGATGAGAAGAAGCTGAGAGAGCTGGGCGGGCTCAGCCTGGAGAAAAGGATACTCAGGAGGGAAGGAAGTTGTAGCCAGGTGGGGGCTGGTCTCTTCACCCAGGTAACAAGTGACAGGACAAGAGAAAACAGCCTCAAGTTATGCCAGGGGAGGTTTAGGTTGGATATTAAGGACATTTTTTTCATGGAAAGGGTGGTCAGCCATTGAACAGGCAGCCCATGGCAGTGGTGGAGTCACCATCCCTGAAGGTGTTGAAAAATGTGTGGATGTGGCATGTGGGGACATGGGTTAGTGGTAAACCTGGCAATGTTTGGTTAAGGGTTGGACTCCATGATCTGGGAGATCTTTTCCAACCTTAACGATTGTTTGATTCCATGATCCAGCAGCCTGCTCTTGCTCTAAGCCTCCAGCAGCTTCTGGGCTAGAGCTCTCAGTAAAGCCCTGGAAGCCACTAGCATGGGAAGGACAGGCAAGTGCTAAGAAAGAATTACTTGCACCAAGCCCTCAGAATAAGGGTTTTTTTCCTGGTAGGTATATTGAGAGAATCACAGAATCATTTAGGTTGGAAAAAAACTCTGAGATCATTGAGTCCAACCTTTGACTGCTCACCACCTTGTCAACTAAACCACAGCACTGAGTGTCACATCCAGTTGTTTCTTCAACACCTCCAGGAATGGTGACTCCACCACCACCCTGGGCAGCCCCTGCCAATGCTTGACAGCTCTTCCTGTGCAGAAATTCTTCCCGATGGCCAACCTTAACCTCCCCTGGCACACCTTGAGTCTGTGTCCTCTTGTTCTGGTGGATGAGGAAACAGACACCTGGGATGTGTCTGTTTCCCCAGCAGCATTGACACCCACCCAAGCTCATGCATACTTGGGGGTATATCCACTCCACAGTTGCTCCTGCATTTGCTCCACCTTATTATTCAGTCTCTCACCCAGTCTCAGCCCCTGCTGTCCTCCCCTGCTGTGGGGGCTGCCTGTCTGTGTCCCCCCAAGAGCCACTTGTCCCCAGGTCCTCTCTCCCAAGCCACATTCCCTTAGAGCACCTCCTCCTGCTTCTCCCCTCACTGCCTTTAGCCCTTTATCCCCCCTAGCTGGGTTCCTGTAACCTGATCACCAATCCTATGAGTTAATGACTTCTTTGCCCTCTGAAGTTTATGAGCCTTGTTTCACCTTTGCAGAAAAGAGAGCTGAGCGGAAGATATCTATCCCTTTCTCTCAGCATGGGGAGGACCCAAGTTGTGTTTCTCTTCTAAAATTTCTGGGGAAAGATTAATGTTTTGAAGGCATTTGCATGAGCAAACTGAAATGTGTCTGGTTTTATCAATTAAAGGCTTATTTCTGACTTTATGCCACAATCAATGGCATTGTGTAAAAACAGGCAGACGGAAACTGGATGTGCAGAAGCAATATCTTCATTTTAATTCCATTTAATTCGTTTAATGGCATTTCTCTGGCAGTATGATGGGCAGAGGCTGCTCAGCCTGGATTCCTGGATGGCAAAGTATGGCTTAAGATATTATATCAAAGAGATTCTAAGAGAAAAAACAGTGAAAAGAACATTTTCTGTCCCCTAGCAGAGGGTCAGCCAATTAATCACTGTTATTGTTGACTAAGTCATTTTTTCTTGACAGCTGTGCCCTTCAAAATGACATCAGGGGAAACTGAATCCATTTGCATTACTTCAGCTGGCCAAATCACTGCAGAAAGTTGAAACTAGTTCTGAAAAAAAACCCCAGGAAAACAGGGACATCAGTGAACTCAGAATGACAGAATAAATGGGCTATTCTGAGCACTCAGCAAAGTGCATTTACTGCTCCGTATTTACTGTTTTTCAAAAAATGTTAAGATTATTGTTTATTGAATTTGTTGAGAAGCAATGAATTCTCCTGCAATTTTATTTTTAAATATCATTTTACTACCCAACAGCAATAGTAAATCCATAAAATAACACGATTGACCAGGACTATGGAGTAAAAAAAAAAAAATATTGTTTGCTTTGTACATTCTTATTAGTCTTGGCTAAGATGTTATAAAAGCAGTATCTTTTAACACCTTTTATTATACAAGGGTCAAGGGGTTTTTATGTTTCTTAAAGAAAGCTTCAAATAGCCCACATAGCGGGTTCCTGCATCTTTCATATGGCTGCTGTATAAACAAGCCCATTTTACACAGGAAATGACATAACCATGTAAAAGTGTACACGGAGTTTAGGCACATATTCAAGCACTAATGGGAATGCATTGTTTTCAATGGCATACTTTTATGTTTACCTATTGAGCTTAGTGCCCACATTTTAGCCAAACACAACAAAAATTATCCACACATACCTGTCTTATAGTGTACTGTTTATTTGAAATTTGGCCCTTCACAAAGACTCTCGTGGGACAGATAATGACCCTAAAAAGTAAATACAAATGAGGCATTCTCAGTGAGAGAGTGAAACCTGCCATCATAAAGGTGGAAAGCTGAACTTTTAACCTGTATTGCTTTACAGCTCAGATTTCTGCCATCCAGTTGCTCACACCAACTCACCCACGGGAAGAAAGCCGTAATAATAATTTAGGGTGTCTATCTTTGCACATTATATAATGACCTGGCTAAAGAAAGTAGTGCCAAGATCCTGCAGTCACAGAATCACAGAATCACTCAGGTTGGAAAAGACCTCCACTAAACCACATCACCAAATGCCACATCTGCTTGTTTGCTGAACACTTCCAGGGATGGTGGGATGGTGACTCCACCACTTCCTTGGCCAATGTCAAGGTTCTCTTTCTCTCGAGTTTCTGTGCTGAGTGTCAACTCCAGGGTGTGCCTTATTCCCAAACCCCTGGGTTTGGAGGGGAATGAAGATCGAGTGAACCCCGCCTGAGTTTTTCTTTGGTGCTCATCTGTGACATACATGTACCTTGGGAAGTTTCGATGCCTGTTTCTGTTCTCATGCCAGGTAACTGAATCTGCAGATTGCCATGTAAAGGCTTGACAAGATTGGCAACAATTTGTGAGTAGACAGAAGTCTGTGCTAGGGGATTCCAATGCCTCCAACAACGTACCGGTAAAGCACCTATAGGCTAGTACACGTTTATATCATGGGGAAAGTCAGTAGAGCATTCCAGAATAAAATAGTGTTGAACCACAATTCCCAGAGTTATCAAACAATTTCCCAATGTAAATGCAAAAGGACACTCTGGACATCGCAATACTGGTTTAGAACTATTGGTATAAACCAAGAATACTCAACTTAAGACCTAAAAGTGAAAAAACCCTACCCTATTCCTATGCCCACGATTATAAACTCCTCACTTTGAGCTGAACCAATCTTGAGCAGTGCCAGGGCTGTCCCTTCTGGATGTCACCACATTTGAGAGACCAGCCAAACAAACTGAATGTCCTGTTACCTCCTAAGCTGGACACTTGGGCTGAAACTGCTTCTGTTTTGGCCAAACTCAATTTTGAAGCAGTAACAATCCATTATAATTCCAGCATTTTACTGTTCTGTAGTTTCAAATCTGTTTAAACTGATATTACAGACATACTTGTGGTTTGGTTTTTCTTTTCCTTTCTAGATATAACCAAGCAGAATGTGGAATTTTGAATGATTACTAAAGGGTGTTTTTTAAGACTTTAGTTTGTCAGTATTTCTTTTAATTTTTCCCTAGATCATACTGTTTGTTTTGGGATAATTGCAAAACCTTGGCATATTTTTCCATTTAGATGCTGATACATACTCAATTTAAATACCATTCACCTGAACCTTTATCTTGCTTTATTCATGCATTGAAAAAGTCATACAAGGACAGCAAGAAAGAACCTCAGAGAGTTTTATACCTACTAGGCTTTAGAAACTTTCTATTGTGACCAGACTCACCAGGACTCTCAGGCTGGTCCCCAGCTCTGCAGCGTGAACTGAACAGGAATTTTCCTCCTCAGATTTCCAAACTATCACGCCTTGCGTGTACCACCAGTGCTCTCGTCCACCACAGTTGTTACAGCCCTTGATGAAGCCAGGTGGTACTGAAGCAAACTGCCCCATGCAGGCAGTCCTAATCCCAGGAGTTAACTTGTCTTAACTTAGATTTGCTTCAAGTGTATTTAAATAGGCAGTATTTGCTATTTTAAACTGATCACCCTGAGCCATTGAGGAACATGCCTGTGTGGTTAATAACTGGCATGGCACAGCTGTGTCTCATATGTCAGAACAGAGATTTCCTTGGGAATGTGCAAACAGCATTCCCAGAGAGTGGGAGCAGCACTTGCCTTAGGAAGAAAGGAGACAACCCTTTGTCATGGTCATCTAGCAAACCTCTCCAGGAGATAGCTGGAGCCAGTGCTAGAGGAGGCTGCAAACGCACCTGAAAACAGCCAGGAGCAGGAAAAGAACTGCTTGAACAGATCAGGGAAAAAAAGCCTGAGCTGCCCTTCTGACTGTGGACTTGGCAGGGGAATGTTTTCTCTCCTACTGTTCCAACAGTAAAATTCAGCTTTTAGTAAAGCTTAGACTTGAAGTTTTGAAAGATTGGCTGGTGATAAGCAGTTAGTGCTGGGGTTAGTAACTGCTGGGCCCGGCCTAAGGCTCCATCAGGATGAGGAAGAGCAGGACCTGGGAGTGCACACTTAGAGTCCGGAAGGGAGATGGAGAATCCCTGCAGGCAGCCCTGACCCACAAAAAAGACCCATAAAATGCCCGAATTTCTCATGCACTTGTTACGAAGTAGCTCCAAGTGCTCATCATTCTATGTGCCTGCTGCCCTGCATGCTGGGCATTCGCTGTCCGGGCAAGGGCAGCTTTCTGGTCTCCGGGTTTGCAGCAGGCAGGCAGTCCCTGCAAGCAGGAAAACCAGGCAGTGTCAGCCCCTGCAGGCAGGAATGACAGCACTGAGCAAATCTCACAGACCACATCTCCCTGCCGGGCTGTTCTGCATCCCGGAGCTGCAGGTGAGGGCACAGGGCAGGTCACCTGCACAGGGCTTCCCCAGGTGTCTGGCAGCAAGGCTGCTTATCCAGGTTTGTTAAGCTGGTTAAAGGCTCAGCTGCCCAGAGAGTGCAGGAGGAAGGGCAGAGCTTCATGTCACTGTTTTTGGCCATTGACCAGGAATTTAGGATGGTTTGCTGCTGGTGTGAGCTTGAGCATGTCCAGACTGGGGTACTGAGCAAAAGGACCTTGGGGACTGTATTCAGCTCCCTGCCAGTACCCACACCAGTGATGCTGTGCAGAGCCAGGAAATCTTATGACTTGATGGTCTAAGCAAAATCAAACCTTAGCATTTATATTTTGTACTATTGATAAACTCCTTCAGTAGTTTCTGATGGTTCATAGGACCTTTCTGATCCATCTGTAGTTGAACATTTGGTACTGCTTTTGTGGGTGGAAACATACAGGAGCAATCCCATTTAAAATCCATGTCTGGAATAGAGAAAGGGGATATATAAGCACATAGCCCTTGGAGGGTGGAATAAAAGGATACCAAAGCTCTTTTGCAACCATGTGCATAACTCCTTTTTGCCCCAAATACATCAAGTGATAGTGTCATTCCCCACCAGATCAAACCACGCCTTCCTTCCAGATCTTTCTTTCAATGTTTCCACAGTTTCTCTCTGTGGCAGCAAAATACACAGACATGTTTTGCATACCCCTGGTATTCTGCTGTACGGAAAAGTCCCTCTCACTTGTATTTATTGTACAAAAACATTAAAAAATTTCTTAATTGCGTTATAATTATGCAGAGTTGGACAGCTAGGCACAATGCAGCACTGTGTCAATAATTTATTACATCTTATGCCATAATTGAACACTTTTACTATGAGCATTTGAGAACAACTTGGACCTTATACAGAATAATATATTTTGCTATATAATAATGGAAAGGTGGATACTTAAGAAAGATATGTAGCTTGGAGGAAAACATACATGGAAGCAAATACCTCCTGCATCACCTATCTTCATGTAAAACTTAAAACTAAACCAGCTTATTATATTTAATGACCCATTTTTATATATGCGTAGTTTCAGGAGCTAATCAGAAAGAAATCATATTACAGTGCAACTATTTACACCAAGATGGGGACACACCAGAACACAACTCTTCTCAACGTTGGGACTCTTTTCTGATGTTTATGAATGGACAAAGCACAGGGGAATCAGACAGAAATTCAGTCTCAACAACAATGTTCAAAGGAACAAACAGGTCATATCCACAGCTCACTGATACCATCTCTATCCACTGCCTCAAGGCTAAAGGCAGGAGATCTCAAGGTGTAGAGGTATCATCTTCTCTGTCATGGACATCATTAGAGTCAGTCCTGTGTTGCCAGCGGCACAAGGCCTTAAATCCAGCTGAGTGACAGCATCCAAATGCTACTGAAATACGTCCATGGAGAGACATAGAGGAACACTGGATTTATTGCTACATCCTTGTAAACATACTTACCCTAGAGGTAAGAAATCTAGTTAACCTTGATTGGGGAGAAGTTATGTCCAATGTGTTGTATTACCTTTCATAACATATTCATGTGAGCAACTGCTCTGCTACCTACAACCACACGACTCCACCACCATGTCCTCGTACTGCTTGTAGACCACGTTGTTTGCAGAGTCAATGAAAAGGATGCTGATGGGGCTCAGACGGGTTGGGACACAGCAAGTCGGGGGGGTCGATTCCGGGTCCATCGAGTTCATTAATGTCTGGATAACTGCGTGGTTGGTGGGCTCCAGGTGGGATCGGAGGGGGAATTCACAGAGCCCTTCGCAGTGATACGCTTCGTACTCCAGAGGGGCTATTATCCAGTCATCCCAGCCCATATCCTTAAAATTCACGTGGAGGGCTTTTCTGCTACACCTCGCCTTCAGATTCTTGGTGGGCCTCTTCCCTTGCCGTGTTGCTAGAGGGGCTCTTCTCTTCCTCCTCTGGTTGAATAAGTACTCATAAACAGTTTTGTCATCTTGGCCGGATCTAGCTTTGATTTCGTTGAAGAATAAGTCTCTTTTTTTCGTCCTCCCAAACACCAAGAACAGAGCCTTTTCATTGACCTGTCTTCCTGTTCTGTTAAATCCCACACTCCTGAGATCAACAGCTCTCCCCCTGTCAAAAGTTTCCAGCTCGAAACACAAGTTAACCAAGTTTTTAAAGTTTCTGAAAAGTTTCCAGATGTCAAACACTTCCCACTTGGGTGTATCGGTGATACTGACAGTCCGAGAGTCCAGGAGTGTTGAGGCTTGTCTGTTTGTAGAGCAACTAAATAATTTCACTTGGGAAGTTTTTCCAGAAGAATGAGACTTCCATGTATCAGAAGGTTTTTTTCTCAATATTCGAAGCTCTGCTCCCAGCAAACCATCTTTTTCTAATGCACTGATGTCAAAAATATATTTTTGTTTTCTTATAGTTGGTGCTCGCTCATCTAAAAAAAGCACACACATTTTTAAATGTATATCAAGCACAGACCAATATCAGTTATTCAGTTCTTAATGGTTTTCTTCAAATTTGCTCAGACGCCTGGAAGTTAGCCCACTGAACAGAAAGAGCAATTTTTGTGTAAGGGATCAACTCCATGCAGGGACTCAGAAGAACTCAGGGACTCACCAGGGAAATGAGTTTCTGAGTCTGCCTTGTAGAAATCTCACTTCTTTCACCAGTGGGCATATTCTGCCTTCAAAGTTGTGATTAGCCAATTGAAAAATAATGCTTTTTAAGGGCTGAGCACTCACAGGACCTATTCACCACTTATCTCCGACTTAAATTACTGAAACAGAGCTTCAGTGGCGGCCAGGCCTCATGCTGGCTCCAAACATGAGCAAATTTACCCTTAGATGATACAACAGTGAATTAGTCCTTTAAAACCAGCATCCCCAGGAACTGCCAGACACAAGGATAATTGCCTAATTAACTAAACCCCACATGGTTCACAATTTTTCAAACTGGGCGGAGAAACATTCCTGCCTTTATCCTGACTTTACATTTGCTTGCTTCAGCTGGTGAGGAATATGGCTGAGCCAGCCTTCCAGTGACGTGCCATTAACAGTGCCTTCCAGTGGCAAGCCGAGAACCTGAAGGCAGCACTTGCGAGCAGTGTATCCCCCCTTCCCAGCAGCCAAGCTGTTAATGAAGAGATGGCAAACAAATCCAGTCCTGGTGAGTCTTTCATCACAATTCCTTCACCAGCTGTAGCCTGTGTTGCTTCCTTAAGAATGTGACAAAACTCTTACAAATGTCACTGGAAGCAACATGGGGCCCCCCAGGCAGAGTGGCGAGGTGGCCATCATTTGTTGGGAGCCTGGTTGTTTCTCCTGTGAAAGCAAACACTAGCCCAGATCTCCCAAAGTGTTTGGCACCGGAATGTTGAGCGGCAGGTTCTGGAGTCCCGGAAGTTATTACCCTTGGTTGTCTGCACAGAGCTGTGGGCTCCTGGGTGGTACCTGAAAGTTTGGAGCTAGTACAGATATACCCAGCCCATGGGATAATGATTCCTGGGTCTGCAGTGTAGTTCCTCACAGTTCTACCTTGAACAAACCAGACTGGCCCTTTCATACTGAAACTTGTGGTTTTTTTTCACAGAATAACTCCATTCTTAGCATATTGTATGTTTTTAGGCACACTACAGTCTAACATTACCCGTTTCCATGAGCTAGTTTCCAGCTAGCTAGAAAGAAAATAAGAAAAAAATGCAAAAGGTTTTTAAACACCTAAGCATGCAAAGACTGATTGATTTTCAACAATATGCATCTAAAATACTTTCTAAATGTTTTCTTTGGCTGCCACACAACCATCTAGTTCTGCCTGTAAATGAGTTTTCCAAGATAAGGCAGGAGGACAAAATCTGCATCAAAGTTGTGTGATTTCATTTACATTAAAAAGAGCTATTTGACTTTAACAAAGTATGATTATTTTCCAATACCCTCTGCATTTATAAACCCACTCAGACATCTCTCTCTGTCCACACTCACTCACACACAAGCTCCTTTCTTACCTTGTCCTTTGTCTATAAAGCTGGTTATTGTATTGGCAAGTCCAGCCTCCAGTTTTACACTTCCATTAACACCCTTTCTTTCTGCATCTGAGAGAGTCCTGTACAAAGAGAGCATGTATTCATGTGGCGTTATCGGGGGATGTCGGAAAGTTTCCTTAGCTTCCCTCTGGGTTACAGGCTCTTTAGTCTTTTTGGTTTTGAAAGAATCAGTGTCAGTACTGCTTGTGCCAGTTTTTTTCAAAGCCACCTTGCTGCTAAGATTTTGAACCTTTGGAGTCACTGTCCTTACTCCAGAAGGTCTGCTGGGGAGATGTCCTACCTTGCCCTCCGTGGCTGCTGTTCTTGAGGGAACCTTCTTTGACTCATCGTTCTTGGCCAGCAGAGCTCCAGCCTGAACAGCACTGCTTTTAGTCCTGGCCTTTGAGGTCCCAGCACTGTATCCATGGCTTGCAGTCCTCAGTGTACCTGCCCGTGCGGAGGGATTCCTCTCCTTTCCTTCTGCTTTCAAAAAACCTAGTTTAGATCCCGGATTACCCTGGCCTGCTTCAGAATTACTCAGCGCTCCAGGAACTAGATCCAGAGACAGCCAAGTCAAATGCCAAAGCAGTAAAGTGAGAAAATGCAGGATTTTCATCCTCTGGTCTTCCTCTGAATGCCACTAAAGAAAAAATCAGAAAAGGTTCCTCCAGTTTGGCAGAAGAAAACATGAAAGAAATTAAAAACCAAAGCTAGCAAAAATGGTTTTCGTTCAAGATTAAAACATTTCAAATATCGTTGTTCAATACTTGTATCCAGTCCCATAGTGGAAATGCTCATGTACTCAGATACGATCTCCCCTGACTTCAGTTAGCAGCTATAAAGAACTTGTTCTTGAAAAGAGAAAGTTTACCACCTCGTTTTCTTCTGTAAAACTGACTGAAAACTTGAAGGAGTCTTGTTTAAATCCAAGGCTTTTTTTTTTTTCCAAGAAGGAAGAATGGCGTAATGCTGCCTCTGTGTTAAAAGGTTTTTTTAAAGTTTTGAGTTTTGAATCCTTTCCAGTGAAAATATTTCACACACAGAGACCTGCAGGTGCTCAGAAATCTTTTACAAACCTGAACTCTGGAATTGGAAACGGAATTCCAACAAACCTATTTAATTACTCTCTGATGTCATGCTGTCTAAACTAATTTAACTGCGATATATTTCTTAAAAAAAAATCTTCTTTACCCTTTTCATTAGCATGAGTCATACTCTGCCTCATGTGAAACAGCTCCACAGGCTCAAAACTCCAGAGGATGCCTTTTCAAGTGGCAGTATGACCTCTGCCTCAGCCCTCGATGAACTTCACGTTTAGACAGGACAAACTGCAAGATCAACAACTGAGACCTGTCACACAGTCCACTGGACACATACATAAACTAATTTAGAAATAATTAATGTAGCTCTTTTGCCAGAGAACTGTAACAGTGGCTTCACTTCGTCCCCCTGTGACTGAAGGGCTGCGCTGTAACGCAGGCGCTTAACGAGGGTAACATTTAATTTTACACAAACACAACAGGGCCCTGCCCGCAGTCAGTGTATTTTGGCTTATTTATTGCTGTGCTTAAAAAAACCCGTGTCAGCCCAGCTGGAGAAGCAGCTCCTGCCGGAGGGGATGCCCCGCGGGGCGGGCGCGGGGCGGGCGCGGTGCAGCGGGGCAGCAGTGCACCCTGCAGGCAGCCATCCTCCTCCTCCTCCTCCTTCTTCTGCAGAGCCACTCGGGAGCTGGAGACAGGCCGAACCCCGTCTTTCCTCCAGAGACTGCTGAACACCAGCGTTTGTTTTAATATTAAATGCAAAATGTCCAAGAGCTGCTGACCCCGGGGCCCCAGGAAGGCTGCACGTCAAAACCGGCGTTCCTCACGGTCACGAATGTCCTGCGGCTTTCAGCCACCCAGAAGAGAGCGTGGAGCAAGTGTGTCTTTCATAACCTGCAAAAAATGAACTGTTGATCTAAATGAACCTTCGAGAAAAGAGGCACTGGGCTGGACTCAACAGGGATTACTGGGACCCATCTCTCATCTTGCACTGATGCTAAGCCCAGTCCTTCTCCTGCAAGTGCTTTTTCTTTCCGAGTTAAGAAGAAAGGGAAAAGGTACACCACCTCTTAGCTTGTTCTGTGTGTGCCGTAGCATTCCCCACGCACCCTGACTAGTATCAGAAACACTGAACTACTTTCATAAATAACAACCTGCATGACATGAGGAGCTCTGAACGCTTCACTGGTTTTGATGGAGGAACTAAAGGATAGAAGAGTTCAGTGGTTTCACAGATGTCACAGATTAGGGAGATTCAAATCATGATTCTCCCGATTTTGATCTAATGGCCCTTCCTCTGATGTCAGTTGTGCTTTTGATATTTCCCTACAAAATAAAGCAGCTACTCCTGGGAGTTACCTCTGGTGAAACCATTCCCCAGCAGTCATTCCACACCATCCCATGGCCCTCCCAGCCATGCCATCATTTTATCCTTCCCATATTGCCCACCTTTCTGCTGGGTGGTGTGCTGTGTCTGGTTCTGTGCCATGGTGGTATTGATCAGCTTGCCAGTAAGCCACAAAAGTAGCTAAGTGGTGAGTTGCCACTTTTAATCTATCCAGCTTCCAGTCTTCACAATGCTTGTAAGAATTTAATATCTTTAAAAGGTCATTTGCTCTATCAAACTTGGCTGAGATTTGCAAACAGATTTACAAACAATTTAAGAGAGGGACATGAAAGAGCAGGAGGTAGGACAATGTGATTACATGGACCTTGTCTTAGTAAATCAGATTAAAAGCATGATCGTTCATATGTTCAAAGAATATCTACATGTCTGAGATTAAAATATCTTAGTGGGCTGGATAGAGCTAGACAGAAAAAGAAAGGAAAAGCAAGCAAAACAAGCTGTGCAAACTAATCTCTCTCTTTAAAAGAGGCTCTCTCGAAGCAAAGTCCATCTCAGTGCTTGGAACCACAGGAGCACGGATGCTGTAGAGTGCACTGAGCCCCACAGCCCCCAGAGTGGGAACGCTGACCTCGAACAAGACCCACAGACTGGGGAGTTCCTATGAACCCTACACCAAAGTGGAGTTATTCCAGCTGGCTAAACTCAAATTCCACTGGTATCTTCAGTGTGTAGCTAGAAACCCTCCCGCTGGAGAGGCTTTGGATCAGATACAGGACACAGCGGAAGCGGTGTTCCGAGCCTCTCGGTGCTCACCACCAGCCAAATTTCTGTGCACCCTCGAGTGGCTGGGTCCATATAGCCCACCTGTCCTTCTTGGCCCGTTCTGTGACAGCAGATCCTCCCTCACCCAGTGTGAGCAGGGATTTAAAAAGGGAGGGCCACCCAGGTCCCCGCTCCTTGGGAGCACACTGCCTCCTGTTCTCCAGACCCCAAGATTATGCCTACATGAGCTGTGACACCTTCTCAGACAATCTCAGCGAGCCCTTCTGGATGTGCAGCATGGTGTAGAGGAAGGGATCACTCTGGGGAGCCAGAGGAAGATTTCATACTGTTGAAAACATTGCCATTCCCTGAGGATAAACGGCTCCGTTGGATACCTGATGCCAGAGTTAGAATTTGTTCACTGCTGCAGACTTGCAGTTGAAGCTGCACATGGAAATCTTTATTCCAGTAATCTATGAGGAATTTCATTGTCCTTTCCCAGGTGAACTAATTTCCAGAAAAGACTTACAGGATTGAGTTAACTCCGTATTAGGCCATTTGCTGTCACATTGTTTTTGCTTATTGAAACTAATTAACATTCTACTTCTGTGAGGATTTAGACCTCTGCACTATAGCTCTTGGGGGACTGTTTTTTAAAAGTATGAAGTTATAATTTTAGGAAGGAACTTCACGGCTCTGTGCTTTTCAAAAGGAAAAAATTACACAAACCTCACAGATGTTATAATTAGAACTTGCTTGTATTGGGCCAGAGCAAAACAAATGTAATGATGTTTCCACTTCCATGTGAAGGTGGCATAATTTTAAAACACTGTGCTACACAGTTGTGATTTTAAATAAAAAACCGGAAGTCCAAAGAAATAATTGTGTCATTGGTTATCAAGAAACTTGGCTACATCTGCAAACAGTAATGAACTACAAAGCACAGAATCATAGAATCACGGAATATCCTGAGTGGGAGTATTACTTTTGTTTCTTGATTCTACAGATGTACCTAATTCCCTCAGCTCTGAATTAAGAGGAAATTTTTTTTTCCCTAATTTTTGGTACCTCTGCCTGGTATCAGTTAGAGAAATACAGGGTTTATTTCAAGCTCCTTGAAGCCTATTTACTTACAGAGTCCCTCCATTTGGTAAACAATGTTAATTAGCCTGAGTCACCTTCTATAGGTATTGTTCATCTTTGCAACAGAAGCACGTTTAAAGAATGCAAGATTTGAGAGAGCGATTCAGAGATCCCCAGTTAGCTGACCAAAGAGAATTTGGTGGCAATTAATTTGTTCTGCCTTCTTTAAAAAAAACCAAACTGTCAGTGATGAAGCATTCATTGTCACAGAAAAAAGCAGGGACCGAAAACAGGTCAGTGTTATTCAGCAGCCAAATACAAAACGAAACGCATTTTTAGCAATGAGCTTAAGTAACTCCCAGAACAACTCCCGATGAAAGAGGAGGCTTCACTGTCGCTGTTTTTTCCAACTGCGCTCCCTGCCCGCTCAGCGGAGCGGAAGCGCCCTCAGCGGGCACCGCC
>VZTI01002167.1:447062-503986 GCA_013397865.1 Struthidea cinerea | reverse complement strand
AAACTGACTTACTGGCTGGAGTGGCT
Organism: Struthidea cinerea; assembly: GCA_013397865.1. Taxonomy (NCBI): domain Eukaryota; kingdom Metazoa; phylum Chordata; class Aves; order Passeriformes; family Corcoracidae; genus Struthidea; species Struthidea cinerea. The sequence goes on along the minus strand of VZTI01002167.1, from coordinate 503,960 downwards.
GGAATTCCTTTGTGCTGGTGTTCAGGTGCTTGCCTGCTGATGTGCGATCCCTCTGCGGGCTCTGGGCATCTGTTGCGGGCACTGGCATCACACTCATGGGAGTGAGACGGATTGAGGTTTGCTGGTTTAAAGCCCATGGCTGAAGATGCTGTTCCCCTTCTCTGACAGACAGACCCCATCAGCCCCCAGCAGACTAGGTCTCTCAGTGACAGTCCCACAGTCTGAAGTAGTCAAACCCTTGGCTGTGGCACCAGTCCTGTAACCACTTCTTGATTTGTCACATTCAACTGGCTCTTTCAAACCCTTTCCTTTTGACCAGGAGGATTGATGAAAAACCACCTGTACTCCAGAGTTCCTTACCACTCCTTCCAGTGCTTTGCAATCCTTGATACTCCTCAGGCTGCTCCTGGCTGTGTCACAGGTGCCCACGTGAAACAACAGGTAACAGCAGCAGGTAACAGTCTGTCCTGGGTTGCAGTATATTCTATTACCATCCTCAAGAGTTGTTAAAACCAGGTGGGGCAGTGTTTCCTGGCCTCCTCCCTCCAGTCTATCTTTCTGTTAATGGCCCATCAGTGCCTTGCCCCATGACTCAGAGATAACTCCCCCCGGACTATCTTCTGTTAATGTGCCCATCAACACCTGGCCTCATGACTCATCATCCCATTGTGAGATGCTCCACCCAGAAGGAGGAAGCAAGCATTCCATCCTGGATATAATCTGAGACTCCGGACATCACAGACAATCTTTCTACTGGATTTCCCAGAGGACAGGAGCTACATAGCCACCACTGGACCTTCTGAGGAAGAGCAGACCCTTCTACCGGACCACTGCTTCGACAAAGCCACGTCCACCACTTCAGGAGAACTGCAGCCACCATCTTATTGGACTGCTACCACCACCCTGGTTAACAGGGTGTCAGGTTGTATCCTGACTCTGTCAGCTTAACCCACTGTTTTTCTGCCTTTACCTTTTTTTTAAATTATTATTATATCCCTATTAAATTGTTATGCTGACTTGGTGCCTCCCACTGGTTTGTTTTCAAACTAGAACACAGTCAGTGGACTGTCAGAGGCTTGGTAGTCTCTTGGTGGCATTCCTGATGCGAACACCTGGTAAGTATCACACCTCCCTGGAGCATGCATCAGGTCAGCAAATGGGTGCTCCATAACTCTCAGAAGAGAGTCACCTCCTACTATCACCCTGCACCTCTTTTGAGTTGCTCTGGTTGTTATATAGGGAGCAGATCAGGCTGCCTTACTCAGCTCCAGCATCTCTTCCAATGTGTGGTAAATTAAAATTAGATTTGCTATGTCAAAAGGTTCTCAGAACAGCATCTTTGTTATATTATACTAAATGGAAGATGAAAAAGCAATATTCCTAGTACTAGAAAAATAGGGCTTAGGGCTTCAGTCTTTGAACCACAGCAAAGTATGACTGAAATTCCAGAGAAGCAAATAATGCATCAATAATGTTTGCAATACTTCCTTAGGTTACATATGCAAAACAAACAAGGGGTTTACTTAACGTCGGCATAACTATTCCCCCTATTAGTTTTCATCAATTGCTTTGCGGTCATGTTCATTAGACAGCCTAATCTGAACTGCAATTAGATTTTATCCTTTTAAAAGACAAAGCAGAATCCCAAGCCATTAATTAAAGGGTCTGACTACAGTTGGTTACAAGATGGATGTTGCATACCCTTTAGTGATGACTCAACTCAGCAAAACAGAGCACTTTAGTTTTAAGTGGCAAATACACCAGCACTAATTGAATGCAAGCTTTTGCTCTGGTACAGCTGGAAAAAAGGAAATAATTTCATGCGTGGATTCTTGAAGACATGAAATGCTAATGAGAACCATGTGAATAAGCTAGATTTACATAGGGCAAACTGCAAGTATGAGGAAAACATTTGAAATAGGGGAGAGTGATTAATACACAATCCTGCACCACTTACCGGTTGTTTTATTTCTCTCAGAAACTGAAAACCATTTAGTTTTCAGACCCACTGTATCAAATGCTGCTGTATGCCAATGGCAAAACCCAATTTATGGTACATAAGAAGTCAAAAAGCTCATTACTTTCTTACTGATTGCACTCCATGGGTGTTCCCCAGTCCTTGCTTTGTGGTAGGCTGCTCCCTCATGCTATCCAAAGTGTAGGATATTCCCCTTCCAGATGTGACTAAGCCCATATTCTTGGTCCCTCTCCTCCTAAGACCAGAAAAAGCCTTACAAGAGTTGCTGATCTTTAAGATCTGAAGTCATCTAGTTAGACAATAAGCTGCACTCAGCCATTCACAAGACTACGTTATACCAAATGCTCCAGGTTTATGTCTCAGCTTCTCCAAAGATTTCCTTTATGACCACGAATAAGTCAGAGGCATTTTAACCAATTTTGAAGGCAGGTAAATCATGGTACTTTTAATGTATGAGACTCGGGCTTTTGTGGCTAACATGGCAGTATTTCTCAAACTCCCAGGGGTCCTGCAAGGCTCTCAGTACCTGTGGTAACTGAGGAGAAGCACAAAATGTGAGGCTGGAGGTAAAAGTGAAATTTGGATGCAGTAACTAAAGTTTTAAAGGAATTTTAAGGAATTTTTTTAAAATTGAAAAGAAAAAAAGTCCAAATTTTTTTAAATGCAGGATTCACTGAGGCTATCATCTGGTGTCTGCTTGAATGTCTTTCCCTTTCCATGAGTTTGGAATAACAAGACTATTACCTAGAAGCTTAAAAAGAAGAAGGAAAAGCTGCTCACTGCTGGTGATGGAAAAAATATAATGCAGACCTTGGCAATCAGGGCCTGCAGCTCTACCAGTCATCTCAGCATGTAGCCAGAGTTGCTAACTCAGCTATAAGGGAGCCAAAGCACACAGAGAGGCTTTTTTTTTAATTAGTTTATTGTCCATTATTAATAGGAAACACACAGAAAATAAAAATACAAATTGTAGGCAAACACAAAAGCCTATTTTTAGTCTGTGAGATATGAGAAGAAGGTACATTGCAGCCACAGGAGGTTATCTTCCATTTCTCTGAAGTTTTCATCCTAAATTTACCTTCACAGCTGTCTGCTGCATACACTCTGCCAGAACTGCTCTCTGACACTACCAAGTGCCCTTGCACTAGGCTGAGGGGATGGCAAAGAGAAGCCTTGCAGTCAGCTTGAGGAAGGTTGTCTGGCATACATGTCCTCTAGGATGAGACTGAAAATGAAGAAAGAGCTGGGTTCTCCCACAATAGCCAAACAGAGCAAAAAATCAGGAAAATATTGGAACGCCATCAAGAAAAGAAACAAAACCAAACACAAAATTGAAAGAGCAAAGACAGGCTTTATGTCAGAGCAGCATTTCTAGGAGAGGGAGTCAGAATTAAATAATTTTTTTTTCTGCTGTTAATGATTTTCCTGTAGATATTCACAGATCTTGGGAAAAAGGCTAGATATAAAACCTCTTGTTTATCTCTTTCTGATAGAAAAATGCTGAGCTGAAAGCACAGAGGTAAACCGTCATCTTCATCAGGTTGTCTTCAGCAAACAACTGGCAGAGTAGATTATGCCCAGACTTGTATGTGATACATCACTCAATGTTGGAGACAATTTGAGTAAATTCATCCACGAATAGGAGGAAAAAAGGGAAAACGCTGCTAGTTTCCCTGGCTGTGGGGGATTTGCTACAGAATTAGTAGTTAATTTATTGATAAAGAGCTTTCTTGCTGAAGAATGTTTAAAGCAAAATATGGGAGAAGGTCTGTATGTTAACCTACTAAAAGAAAAGAATATTTACATAAACAGCACAAAATTTCTGATGTTACTATTCTAAGAAAAGAACATGTTGGATTTTCAGTTTGAAATTACTTCTATACTGACATTTAAGTTACTTAAAACATAGAAGTTGGAAGCAAAATGAAATATTTGAAACTATAGAAATGACAATTTCACCCATGTTATTGCTTCATGAAAATTCTCAATATTTTGATTTCTGTTATTTGTATGTTTTAAATTTTCAACATTTCTGAATCTTTTTAGTACAAAGATATAATTTCTCCTCTTTATTCATTAACTCTTTTTGAATGGAATAATGAAGACATTTAAAGGGGTGCTTTCCCTGTGATTAAATATATTCCTTAGAGGAACTACATCCAACCTTAGAAGCAAGAAAATTATGCATTCGATTGAATATTCATGGAATTAAATGAGCATTTCCACATTGACTTAAGTGACTTATATTTCTAGTACAACATGAAGGGCTTCACTTTCAGAAATGCTGAGGTATTGTTGCATGTTTAAACACTCATAGGCAAGTAACTGCAGACTCTTCCACTGAACAAGAGTAGAGATTGTCCTCCTGGTCTTGCAGACTTTTACACATGTTGGAAGATGATGTGTATTTGTGTGCCTATCTATATATGCATGTATATGGAAAATAATATAAAATATTTATATGTTTTTGGCTGCAGCGTAAGAATGAGCATGCTTTTCTCTCCTAAAAGGAACACCAAAAAAACCCTAGAGATTGGTAGAAGCCTAGATTTGTTTGGGGTGTTTTGATATATTGCTGCCTCCTTGCTCATTAGACAACCTCCCTCTTTCTAATTTATCACTTTAACATCAGATTCAGCACAAAGAACCAGCCTGCAAAAGGTAAAAAAAATAATTATAAATTCTACTGACCAGTTCACATTAGTGTGAGTGCTGGCAACACTGAGGCGTTTCTATTTATCACCATTTGCTTTGATGGGGCACCATTCATTTCATTTATCATTTGATTCTTTTCAATTATTTCTTCTTGGGAAGAAGTAGAATCAGCATTATTTAGTTAGGATTGTGTTTGCCCAACAGGTTTTGTAAAGTCCACTAAAAGAAAACAGTCGCTAGATAGTTGTGCATTGGGTCTAGAGTTTTCCTTCAGTATCTGCCTATTTTGTGATTTAAAAACATATTTGTGTTTTTTAGTATTACAGGAAGCCAACACTGATTTAGGCATTTAAGCTCAAAAGAATGTAGCAAAATTATATAACTATTTTTTTTCCAGCTTCAGGGTAATACATTTCTAACTGGCATAACAGCCAATTTGAAAATCTACCAAGGAACACTACTGTATACCTTACTGTTTGGGTTGAGGTTGTGGGAGGTTGAGGATTGTGTTGTTTGGGGATTTTCCCCCAGTTTTGGAAGTGTTGGGAAACCTCAATAAAGATATGGAACACATGATTGCAAAAATTAAATAAAAATGCCAAAATGAGCTCTAGTACTGCATGACCTGCTGAGGTGCACTGAATCATTATGGGTAATGAGTCTGTGCCACCTCTCACACCTCTTCTTCCCCTACCATTATCTTTCCCAAGAAAATACTAAGAAAGTTGCATATATTCAAGGGACAACTTCGTTCAGGGAGGGCTCCTGGACTGTAAATCCCAAAGCAGGTCTCTCAGCATTTCTGCGTAACTCCCTACCAACCAGCCAGATATGTTGGGCATCATGACTTTAAATCCTAATCTCCAGTTTGCTCTGGGAATTGCACTCCTGGATTCTGATATCTTGGGCAATAGCAACTGTCCCTTGTATCAGCACCTATCCCTCAGCCTCTTTGTGAATTTGAGTACCAGAAGATGTAATATGGTGAATAAGTACAAAAGTGGTGTCCAGAACGCGGTGACAGTCAAATGTCAGATGTAAAATTACAAGTGTGAGTTAATACGTTGCTAATGAGAAGCTCTTACTTTCAGTGAAAACTTTCTCAGAAAAAAATTTTCTCTTTTTTTTGTGACTCTGGGCTTCTCTTGCCACAGTCCTGGGCACTTGAATGTTTAAGAACATTGAAAAAGAGGAGATCCTCCCCTGAGAGTTGATGCAGACACCAAGAAAAGAGTATGTATGAGGGTCCGGAACAAATTTAACAACAGGGACAGGACTCATCTCAGAGTGTTTGAATTATTACACTTGGAGGAAGAGGATTCTAATTTCTATGAAACTTTAACTATTCTTCTTTCAGATTTTTCATTTGGACCTTTACAGGAGGTGGTCAAGGTCTTTCTGGGTGCCATTTTCAGACTGCCAGTTAATCACCTGGTAATCCCCGCAATTAAAGACTTCTCTGTGTTTCACATACGAAAATGATGGTAAGAACACTGAGAGGTTTAGAGGGGGCTTTGAGAGCCACAGAAGAGGAGCACAGTGTTTAACACTACCTTGTGAGACACGTGCCACACCTTGAGCTTCACAAACCTCTTGTTTTCTATGGGTAGCAAAGTGAGACAGGGAAAAAAACTACATTTAATTGTCAGAAATAAAAGCAATCTTCAACAGCTTTTTAAAGAAGGAATTGCACAAAGATATCCCTGAAGTAAGAAGCCCATAAATATTCATGCATGATCACAACAGTTACACAGTCCCACCAAAAATTTCTGTGCCAGAAACCCTCTGGAAGCTAAGCCTGGTCCTGTTTGACTCCAGGACTCCTGTCTGTGACAAAACATCAACCAAACCCATGGAAAATAGTATCGTCTGCATCCTCAACCTCTCTAAATACTTGGAAAGGGTTGTGATTAGAGGTCAGGAATGTATCTGCCTCTGTGTTTTGTTTGTTTGCAAAACAGGGACTCATGGAGGCACAGCAGGGCAACTGGCCCTCCATCTGTTGTGCAGAGCTGTGGTTTTTTTTCTGCAAGGTATACAAGAAACAACCAACGTTTCATTAGGAGAGCACAATTTGACCTTCACTTTAAATATGCCTTAGTTTGCCTAAGAAGCTGCAGCTTGAGGTTCCCAACCTCACCAACCACTGTACTGAAAAGAGAAAATTGTCACAAAAAAACCCCTAGTTTGTGCACCATGAGAAACATCTTGAAAGATCACGTGGAACCTACAGGTTCTGAGTTTTATTCCCATCTCTTACATGGTGTTTTCCTAAGCTATAAGAGTGATGTCATAGATAAAGTCACTGACATATTCTGGGCCTTGCAAAGCATGGAGAACAGGGATGATTTGTATAAAAAGTAGGATACAGAATCAGGTTCCCCTTTGAATACTGGTTCGAAGGCTTGGAAAGGCAGATTCTTTTATGTTTTATGTATGGATGTTTGATGATTTTTACAAAAGTCTCTAATAATTTATAATCAAACTTAGGTGTTCCCCCCTTATACACTGCCCAGTCTTTATCTGCAAATTCCTATAAGGATTTGCAGAATTTTGGGACAGCTTCCTTCCCAGCTCTGCCCCAGTCCCACCCTTACACTACCCCAAGACAGCTGCCAGGACACAGCTTGGCTCACCACCAGCTCACCCTCTCTGCCTCAAACCTTTGATGTGATGTTTCCAACACAAAACAATATTATCCAATTATTTGGTCAAAACTTCCACACTCTTGGCAGTGAGGAGCAGGTTAAGGAAAGGGGAGAGGAAGAGAGAGATGGGTATGGAGAAAAGGTATAGGGATTTTTGTTGATTATAGCTGTTAGACTTTCTGAGGTACCTGGATAGAATTGTTGTACAAGCCACGATTGTGTTAGACAAACAGATTCTATACACGGAGTCTATGAAAGGGCACAATCTGCCAGACGTTCCCCATCACAAGAACTGAACATGCTTCTAACTAAAGTTTTCTTCATAAATACTTTCCTTCTCCAAAGGGCAGCATCTGGACTTTAGAGTGCTATCATAAAGCCTATCTATTGGGGTACAAGATGTACAGCATAGTAGTAGTTTAGATAGTAAACCTGGAAGGCTATTAGACATCAGGAAAAATACTAAAGGAAAGAACAAGTGCAATTAATAAAACATAAAACATTTGCTCCATAAAAATCTAGAATATCATCATTACAGCTTCAAATTAGTTGGAGAGTAATTATCCCCAAGATGCTCCAGCACCTTCTACGTCTTGCTTGCAAAATTTTGACAAAACAGGAAGGAGCTGGTAAAGATAAGGATATAAAAATCTGCTGGATTAATAAGGGGGAAAGAATGAAAATAAATTATTTTATGTGGAATGACAATACTAACAAAATTGGACAGCTCTAGGTATCTGTGTTGCGAACGTGCACATGCAAGTATCTGAACCGCAGTGAAGGTGACCTTGCATAGTCTCATCTGATAGAAAAGCAGATTAAAATTCCTATTTATCCCAACTATTGTCATTACTACGTTCAATAAACAATACAAACCTAGTGGAAGAGTCCAGCTGATTGTTTACGTGAGTAAACGCTTGATTTGCTGAAATTGTGCTGCCTTTTGTGCTGCGGTGATTTAGAAAAAAAATTTATTGAACACTTTTGGGGGCATAGGAATGCTTTCTGAACAGGGTGGAAAAAGTCCTTATGAAGCTTTACTTTAAAGAAGGTCTTCTCACGAGATTTGCAACACGGGATTCAATATCATAAATATTTCCACTGTTTATCTGCGATAAGGAAAAAAGAACTTCTCTGTATCCCAGTGGTGTAAAGGCAGCAGAAAATTCAAGGTTAAGATGGTCTTTGAGGCGTATTCCTCCCCTGGCAAGACCAGGTGAGACTTACTGAGGACAGCGTGTGCCCCACACAGGGCCAAAGGTGGTGAGCTCCACAACCCTTCGGTGCACTGAGCGAGTGCAGGTCAGGTACAGCGGAGGAGAAGACATCTCTTCCTTGCAAGAAAAAAACAGGAGTGGGGGAGAATGTGCTGAGAGTGTATGGAGAATGTGAAAGGAAAGAAAGATGGGCTGCTCGATGCCCTTCCTTCCCACCAGATCCTGAGAAGAACAATTCTGTGCTGTATACTGTGCTAAAACATGACATTTAGACTTAAGCACTTTAAACAGTCCCCTGGGCTATGTTGAGGGTGCAGAACAGCTGTATGTATAATTAAGTAAAGCTAATTACAATAAATTAATTTAACTAGAAAATCAGTCACATCTTTTATTCCTAAAAGTTCTGTTGTTGTTGCCAGACTTGAAACTGCTGCAGGGAGAGATGCTGGGCCACCACAGATTGTCAGAGATCCAGTCACTCAGTTTTATTTTTAAAACTAAATTTGTAACTGGAAATTGTTGGAGTAATGGGAAGGTTCTTCATGTATTCCAAATTTAGCAACTAGACAAGGCTGCTGATCTCTCTGGGATAATTGTAGCACTGAGGTACATGCCTTCTCTTTCTCTTGGCTACAGAAGACTGCTGAATGCTCAAGTTGGCACCAGAACATGGTGTGAATGTTTCCTTTGCCCATCTACCAAGCCATGCCTGCACAGCTCTAAAACTGTCACAGGTGCAAATCTTTTGTTCTACCTCAGCTTTTAAACATAACGCAGAGTCCCCTGAAAATGTAGTCCAGCTCCAGGAAAGTCAGCAGAGTTATATAAATAGGCTGTTGGTGAGTCCTGTCAGAGAGAAGGATTTGCCTACCAATTTATTGAGATTCCTGTTTCAAGTTCTGCCAGAGAAAAAGAGGCAACCTGCCAACAGCAAGCCTTATTCTGTTGCAACTGGTGGAGAATGTAATGCAACAGATGAATGGTAGATATCTTGGATTTACGGTGGAATCACTGCCTTGAGGATCAACTGCAGGAAGAACAACATACAGTATTGTTTGCAAAAGTTTCCTGAAGAAAATGCTGGGCAGAATTTGGCTCTAGCTGAGGAAATGTGTGAAGCACAAAACCCTAGAATCAAGGCAAAGACACCATGAAAGTGTCACTGTAGCTAGCCTTTATATTACTTCTTCCTAGAACATCTGCTGCTGTCCACTCTCAGAAACAGGATAGTGGGCTGGAAGGATCTTTAAACTCACCTTATATGAGTATGCTGATTGCACGGTCTGCTCTTTCAATTGCAGGATGTATTCAGGAAGGAACAAATTGTGGTTCAGCTGGCACACAGCAAAGAGAAGCCAAAGGCTGTGAAAATTCCTCCTGTGCCTCAGTACTGGATGCTGGAGTTAAAGACCAGATTGTGAGAGGGAGAGCGATCTTTCTTTGCAGAGTAATGACTTTACTTTGTACAAAGAGAAAGGAATTACATTGGCAGAAGCTTTGATTTTGCCTTTTCCCCACAACAAGGCAGTTGCCTGTGCTAGCAAATATAGACTGCTCCATGCATCACTGCCTCAAAGTGCTCCGTCTTCTCCAAGCCTCTCCTGGAACAGTGCAAAAAATTCCCCTCCATTGCCCCAAACTGGGGCAAAACATGGTGTGAGGCTCCTAGCAGCAAAAATACCATTGAAAAGTACATTTAATTCATCTGCATTTACCTTATTGGATAAGAAGGAATGTCACCACAGTAAAGATTTTTAGAATAAAAATGAGTCAGTAACCATCTTTAAAGGACTGAGTTTAAGAGTAGGCGTAATGCAATCCACACAGGCTGTGAAGTTATTCTCATCAGGAGGCTTAAAGGAATGTTTCTGGGAACCAAGGTGAATTAAAGTTTGACCTTCTTTTTAAAACTGTCTTTCTCGACACTTTCTCTTATATATATACACTTGTTTTCAGGTTTCAGGAATGAGCTGCATTGATCCTGTTTTTGGAGATCAGTCATAGTGGTAAACAGCAAGTCTCTGTGATTTATGACTGGGCTTGCTGATAGTACCTTAGAGATGTCTGAGCACCTGCAGCTGAAGATCCAGCTTTAGGAACCACGAATTGAAGCCTTTCAGGTATAGCTTTTCCAGCTGTGCTCATTTGTGAGATGAAAACAAATCAGATGAGACAACAGTGATTATTACCAGTGATACTGATCACTGTACAGCCCATGAAAAACAGATCGTTACAGTGTTATAATATTCTTCAACATCCCCTTCCCCCATGACATCCTTGATCAGCCCTTTAATAAACACTAAACATGCAGAATTTCTTATAACAGCAATAATAATGAAGAGACAGTATCAGGAACTATAATGCATGTCATAGATTTGACAAAATTAGTAGAGAACTTTTTAGATGGTAAAGTATTCAGGCCAGTCAAAAGTGGTTTTGATGTTGTATTGACTCACAACATGATTTCACACCAGCTACCCCAAGAACACAGCTACTGTGTGCAAGTCCTAGTTAGTCATCCTAAATGTCAGCAATACAAAATACAACTGTATTTGTGAACACTAAGATTAATTAATGTATTTGCTTGCCATTGTACTTAATGAAAACAAGGGCATCATAGAACACACTCATGCCATAGCCATGCTCACACCATTATCTTTTCTTTCTGTCTGACATTGATGGATATAAAGGCATCCTGTACTACAGATAAACCTGTCAGACATAGGAAAGACTGAGTAGGGAAAGACCCTCCTTAAACTGCCAGCTTTAAATTCAGCCATTTTCATTGAAAACTAAATGATACAAGAATAAACTTGGCTACACGGGGCTGGATGTTGCCATGATATGGTAGAAAAGGCTGTGGTACACTGCAGCTTCACTTCTGGCTGCACAGCATGGAGCAGAGTGCTTAGGGGGAAGTCTACCACCCTCTGAGCCACTGCTGAATCTACCCTTTGGTGCTTACGGGAAAACGTCAGAATGCCTGAGATTCATCAGCTGGTTTGTAACATTACATCCTTTGACATGAACACAGCAGCAGCAGCAGCAAACAATTGTGGGGAAAACCCTGCAGGTAAATGGCACATCTGTATTGATCAAGACCCACTTAGACAGGAATTGAAAACATGCCACTTTTTATTAGCAGTGACTGAAAGCACAGATTTTTAAGACTGGGAGGAATCATTATGATTTGATAGTCTGATCTTCTATACAACATGGGTCAGAGGAGTCCCCTGGAACAAGGCCAAAAGCCAGGTTTCTAGGGCATATTTTCTAGGAAAGAAAGTATAGCCCTATTTTTTAATAAGTCATTGAAAGAAGAACCAACTCAGTCCTTCATAATGTATTCCAGTTGCTAATCACACTGACCAGCACTGTACTCTACTACTCTTCCTAATCTCTACCAATCAGTTCACAGACATTAAGAGTAACACTTAACCAGCTTTGAGCAACTTCAGTAGTGGTCTGCAACTGTGCCAGTCACACTAGGTGCCTTTCACAGACAGTAGAACAAATAGAAACTTTAAGGGAGTGATTCATCTAACCCATTTTAGACATCTCCTTTAGACTGAGATGAATTGAGCTTTACAATTTACTGAGAGTATTGCTTAGATCTGTATTGACACACAGCTTCTAGACGGACTGGCTCAGGTACAGACATCTATATTTAGCCAGATGAATCCTACCATCATGCATGACTTCTTTCTGTTGAAGAGTTTGGCCTTTCTCAGTTAGATACTTTTGGACTATAAGCAAACTGTCTCTTAGCCCTGCCCTCATTAAGAGGAACAAAGAGGGTTCCTTAGTATTTGACTTGTTTTCTAATACTCAAAGTACTCTTACAGCCCTCAAATTTTTAGTTTCCTTCTTGGACTGTGAACATCAGAACTAGAGATCTGATTATATATCAGGATGGTAAATATATCAGTAGTAGGAACAACAACATATGAGTAGCTGTACTAGGTCAGTCCCAAGGTCCATCTAGATAAATGTCCTGTCTTTGACAGACGTGTGCAGTGGATGACTCAGGGGAAGTTTAAAAAAGAAAAGAAGTGAGTGATATTTTCTGAACTCCTCTACCAGCCTCCAGCTTTATGACAAATACAGACACTTCTGTGCTCGGGAGTGCTCCATGAAAGCTACTTAACAAGAATTTGTCTCATTAGCATAAGCTTTTGGTCTCCATAATCATAGAATCATTGAAAAGTTTGGGTTGGAAGGGACCTTAAGGATCATGTAGTTCCAACACTCTTGTCCTGGCCAGGGACACCTTCCACTAGACCAGGTTGCTCAGACCCCCATCCAACTTGGCCTTGAACACTTCCACACATCCACAGTTTCTCTGGTCAACCTATTACAGTGTCTCACCACCCCCACAAGTAAAGAATATCTTCCTAATATCTCATCCTAACCTACCCTCCTTAAAGCCACTATCCCTTGTCCTATCACTACATATCCTTGTAAAAAGTATTATTGTATGCCAATGAGTTTAGCAGTTTACATATGGAGCATTTAAAAAAATAATCCTTTTTTTGTTTTGTTTTGTTTTGAATTTGCCGTTCTCTTTACCCATCTTTTCTTGAGATCATCCTGTTTATCTTCATTAATAATGTTTCTTGCTACAGCACTGAGCATCAGATCATCTGCTCCAAGCACCGAGATGTTTCCTAGAATATCTGTTTCTGGAGGTGTGTTTTTTAATGTAGTAGCCTTTTCCCTGGTATTTGCTTGTACTAAGTCGTTTAGCATTATGTACCAAAGCTGCAGCCTCAAGAGGAAGCACCAAATGACAGGAGCTGCTCTCTTCACATTCACTTTGGTGGAGGAGGGAAACTCCTTAGTGTTGTTTACAGTTTTGTAAACAGAAGTATAGTGAAGTGCTCTGTTAAAAATTGTTATGAATGACTGAAAGCTTTCTAAGATATTCTTGCCCATTATTACTTACCATATTCTTCCTTCTCAACTAAGACCCTGGGAGCCCAAGAAGCATTCAGAGGCTGTAAGTGGACTACAAAATTAAGCATAGTCTATAGTTCACATCAGGCTCAAACAAATCTGGTTTTACTGGTTTGTGTGCCTAGGTTTTTAACCAGGAACAGAGAGGGTGGCATGGTATAAGCCCAGACACCAGTGCAGCAGTGCACTGAAAACTTGGAGAAAACTTGCAGGAGCAACTGGAACCTGTGAGTGGGAAGCTTATTCTGAAACTGGAGGTACCAGCCAGTGGAGATACAGTTACTTTAAAAACCCCACAAACAATGAAGTATCTAGAACTGGGAGTGTGCCAAGATGAGAACCCTGAACAGCCATGGCCCACAATCACTGGTCTGTGGTTTTCTGTCTTTTGTGTTCTTTCCCTGACTTGCCTCAGTCAGAACACACAAAACAAATTTCTGAAAGAGAAAATAGGACATTCAGCCTATGCAACATAGCCAAAAATAGTTAACTCTAAAATGTTATTTACAATTTTTATCTTCTTCCTCCTGGAGGTAGAAATGCTGCTGACATCCTCCATAGGAAAGATGCCTGCCAGAGGGTGGAATGCATGAAAAAGGATAATTCCCTGAATCATCCTATGAAGGCGGCCACACTATGGAGGAGGAACAGAGCGACCTCTTTGCTTCTTCCCTGTTTTACTCCATCTGCAGATGGATGTTGAACATAGGGAGTAGGAGGTAGAGGGGAGGCACACGGGGAGTTTTGTACCTCCCACTCATCACATTTGAAGACACCAGCCCACTCACCCAGGCTTGCCCTCTCTGCTTTAGGCTGCTCTTTCATATATTAAAGAAGACCAGGGAGCCATACTAAAACAGACATTCTATATTCAAGTTAAAACAGTTATTTTATAGTTATATATTTTCAAACACATTGTGGCTCTCTCTGTGTGCAAAACTTAAGCACAAACCCTGAATCCTGCTCAAAACCTCAGACGTGAGGGGTCAGTCTTTATATAGATCCCGCATAAAAGGCAATTTTTGTTGCCTGTGAAGATGAAAAGAAGGAAAGGTAAAGGTTTCAGGATATTTGAGGTAGAAAGGGACATGCCTGGCTCTGTGGAAGCAGTAACTGTGAGAAAGACATACCAATCTTGTTGCATCTATTAAAAAAAATTTTAATTGTCCATTGACAAAATTCCATACAAAAAAAAATATTTGACTCACCCATGCTCAGGCAGCAACTAGTATCTCTTACACTACCAGAAATAAGAAGGGTTTATAGTGATGAAGAAGTCAGCACACAGTTAAAGAACAGAACCTGCCACCACCAGGCTTTCATTTTTACACCATGAACAAAAGGACTTTTTTGGGGTAATCAGACAACCACAAATTCTTATTGTAATATGTCCTTTCATGCACTAAAAGCTGATATTAAAGTGTCCTCTGATTATACAATCTGCATCTATCAATTGACTAAAGAGCACCTGTGCTTGTATATATGTATAGTAATAAAAAGAAGAAAAGGAGGAGAAAAGGATAGAATGAATGCAAAGGTTTATCATTAAAAATTGGTTTAGGATATCAACAGAACAGATAAATAAAATTACATATGAGATATGGCATTTCAGTTTTAGCAAGGATTTTGCAATCTAGTTGTGTCACTGATGTAAGAGATCAGTTTCTACTGACACCAATGTGCCCTGAAGACTGTATGATTGTGGCCAAGGGTGACATTTTCCCTGGCTCTAGCTGCTCACAAGTACAAATACAACTTAATCCACGGCATTTGAATTGCCACAGATATGTGAATCTATAGGATATGAAGGATCTGTATTTTTCTTAAAATATAGGAGCTCTTTGTCTGAGAAAAATTTTCTATTGGAACTGCAGCATCAAAAACCATGACAAAAAATCCTGTGGAAGAGTAGGTCCATGGTGTAATTAGTGCCCCCAAATCAGCTGGCTCCAGAGCAGTACAGAATGAAATGCCTTGTGACAAAGAGCTCCTGACCTGACCAATAACTCAACATCCACTTTGCTTGATCTTTGTATCACCACTGAGAAAGAATAAAGCTTCATGTCTGCCTATGCAGGGTGAATATAAATTATCACAGTATTTGCTATTGATACAGTAGCACAAACGTCAAGACAAAGCTGAGCAGATCTGCATCTCTGAGGAATATGAGGTCATACACATGACTGACACAACTGCCTCTGCAGGATTTGCAATAGTATAAATAGGAAAATTGACTTTGAATCAAAACGATCTTATTAAATAAGCATTCACGTCAATGGCATGGACAACACAATGTTTATTTTATCAGACATATCCACTTACTCCACTAGTTCAACAAAGCATTGTATATTGATTTGACAAAGATACTGTCAAATCATGCTGAGTGACTGCTTGTGGTACTAGTACAAATCTTAATTTATATTCTGGAACTGTGCCCTCTCTGCCATCTTGGATCTCCCTATAAAATCTTATAAGATGCGTGAAAAAAATCTATTCCGCATTTTTCAGATTTATGACTCTCAAATGAAAGGAGGAACAGAAATAATCTTTCCATTTGTCAGCCTGTCACCTACATGGAACAGACAGAGCCGCTGCTGATGCCAGAAAATTCTATTACAGGTGCAAAATGGACATTTTCTTCACAATGTTTTTTATTAATTTAGCAGAGAAATCTATGAAATCTTAGGGCAGTAGAATACTCATTTCATTTTATGAACAAAAAGACAAATCATAATTCACTTCAGGTTTTGACTTTGTTATTTTGTGCAGCTAAAAAGCTAGCAAATTCTGTGTAGTGCTCAAAAGTGCATGTGCCTTGTTTGGGGAGAAGTAATATGCAAAGCTGACATTTCACTTGAGTCTTCCACTAAGGAGACAGCAGTGGGAGTCCCTACAAGCTCCCTTGAAATTATGAGGAAATGAGGATCACCCACTCCAGCAACCTTGCTCACTGATCTCCTCAATCAGTTATGGATAAAGACTCTCTCCAGACTTGAGGCAACTAAGAATGAGTTGGTTTTTTTTTTACAGAGGAACATGTTACTTAGGAAATACATGCAAGTATGACATTTTATCAGTAAGTGTTACTTTGATGGTAATATGAAAAGCTATCTGAAACATGAAATAAGAAACAAAATTTAAGTAAGAATGAAATCAATATAAACTAAAAACCTTAGAAAAAAGGGTAAAAGTGCTCACCTGACTCACCATATTGGGATGCAATATCCCTGTATTCCGTCCCAAAGGCTTCCACAGGAGACAGATGGGAACCTGGAGAGTGAAATTTGACAGGGAATGTGCAAGGTGCAACAAGTGCTTTGCTATGTGCTTCCCTTTCAACCACTCGCTCCCTGGGAGAAAGCAGCCATCTCATCCATATACGGTTGTTCATCCTGAACCCCATTTAACAAAGGATTTGACCCCTGCTTCCTGCCCTGATCTAGTGTAGCCAGACCCTACTCTACTGTTTGTTATTCACCCAAGTCCACAGAAACGAATTCTTTTCCTCAGATTTGCATGGGTTCCTTTCTCCCCCTCCTTTCACACTTTCTCCTCACATCCCACCTGTAACCTGAAGCCCGTGTGACAGGAGGATGTGCTGCACCTTGCAAAGGGTTGCCTTGCTGCTCCCCAACTTTCTTCCTTCTCCCTGTCTTCTTCCTCTCCAAAGGATTGCAAGGGACAGAGAATGGTATTTAGTTGGTACTAAATAGCAACAAGAAAGGGAATCAAGGTGCAAAATGTAACTAAGCTGGGAAAACAAGTTGTTTCCAATCCCAGTAGTTAATGCCAACTGTTTTTACTAATTTGTTAATGCAGATGCAGCATCTTATGATTTTAAAAATAATGAAACTAATATTTGCAAGTTTCTTTCATTTAAGAGGGAAGACTTGACATTACAAAATTAGCTTTATACCTGTGAGTCTTACCTGTCTGTGCAAGACTTCAGTGAGAATTTCAAATGAAAGAAAAATCAGATTTAAACTATAAATGGGTAGTGAGTTAAAATGCAAAGTGAGATTATTGAACTAGACTAACCAAATATTTTGAGAAGATTAACTGATTTTTAAAGTGTAGAAGAACTACTCTGTCTGGATTTCAGCAAGGAATTTAGCATGATGCCAGCTCAATAATGTTTCTGTGTAGCACAAAACAAAGTTCTGACAGCTGATCTCTGGATAAACAAAGTTTCCATTTTACTTCTTAAAGCAGACTGTGTTTCAAAAACAGTGATCCTATAGAGCAAACAGATTCCAGCATGAAAACTTGATTTTTGCCCTATTTTGAAAAGTTCTAGACTTTAGACAGTTATTTGCAATGACAAGATACTTAACACTGCTGGGATGGTATAAAAATCTTCTGTGTCCAGGATTTAGAAATGCTCTGCAGCTCATATATATAATGATGTATTATAGACTGGAAAGAAAATTCTTTCATATTGTAATTCCTTACCAATAGAATATCTGTTTCTTTCTTAGATTCAAAAGGATAACAGTAAGAGGGAAAAAAAAAAAAAAAAAAAAAAGAAGAAAAAACCCAGACCCTGCACTCTTTTCCTTTTGCCATGACGACATAAGTAAACCTCTAATTTTCCGAGAAAAGTTATTTTAAAGTTCTGAGACCGAAGCACTAGATAATTCACCATTTTTATTCTGAGACTACTATGTTTATCCTTTGGTTTTAGTGGAGTTGGCACGCTCATAAATCCCACCTTCCTCTGGCTGTTATTTCTGTCTGGTAAATTATTTTTTTATTCACAAGGCAATAAAAGGTCACTGGAAAGAGGAATATAATATTCACTCTCATAAAATAAAGTTAAAGAGTATTTAGCATTTATATCTTTCCAGGGCGGTAAACAAAATATGGTTTATTTGACTCAATGAAGAACTATGATGCTGAAAGAGATAAATCTAATGACTTGTTTTAACAGAATAAGATAAATCTTTCAAGACAAATCTTCAATAATGCCGTGTTGTTTCTGTGAAGGTCCACAATTATACGTAGGTGCACATAGAAAGAGCAGCACTTTGGCTCTTACCTGCCAGAATTACTCATTAGATGCACAAGTAGATTTCTTAACCACTTCTGGAAGTAGAGAACACTTCTAAATTGTTACTGTATTAAATTATAAAAGCAAAACATTGCTTAATAAAGTTTAGTACTAAATTTGATCATAAAAGTACAGGAATAAAAGAGGTTTTCCATTTTTCATGAATCTCTGTTTTGACTGAGGCCTGGTTCCTGCAGTTTATTTTCGAGAGGTAAAGCAAATTAATTCCTTCTGAAAGGAAAATTTAATTCTACTTAGTAGGAAAAATTAATTCTCTAGCTCGGTTTAAAAAAATACATAACAGATAACCAGTAAATGTACCTAAGTATGTACTACAGACAGGATAAGCTAGAATTTTTTAGAACAAAATTGTATGTGAAAACACAGTGAAAGGATGCATAATAAAATACACTTTGCATTTTGCAACTACAATATTCACTTCCATTTTCTTTTTTCCTGTGATTTCTTCATATGCACAGTCTCTAAATGCAGCCTGGAAGAATGGGAGTTCTGCCAGAGAATCATTCTGGCCCCAGATAGTTCTTTAGCAAGGAGTAGAATTTTATATTCACAGCCCAGATTTTTCCTGGTTGAACTCATGTATTAATTGTGATCTTTAATGTGGACATCTAACAGATTAAAAAAAAACATGAGTTATTCTGCCAATGGAGAGTTGAAACTAGGTTTTCTCCGACATGTGGACTCGGTTTCCGAGTTTAGAAAGGAAAGTGAAATAAAACATACTTCTGCATCTGCCCTGTGGCTTCTGATCAGTCTCAGCTTGTCCAGCTCTTTGCAAACCAAAGCTCACTTCATCTATCTACATCTAGCACAAGTAACAGCAGTGGAAGCCCTCATTTCTCAAGAACTATTTATTCTTACATTTGCTGTCAAGCTGATGCCCCACCCTGGGAGGGGACTATTGTAGGGGAAATCCTTAGTGGCAACAGCACCAGACAGCGTAAGGCCAGTCACCCAGCTGGGAGGAGGGAGGGTGGTGTGGGTGTGTGTTATTTGCCCAGCATGCAGGAGTTGTGCACCCACTCAGCATATTCCAGTAAGGCAGAATTTGATAGAAAATGCTCTTGGTGGCCTAAAAAAATTATCTTGCAAAGTTAAAATTTCTGTTATCTGGGAAGCTTAGATCAAAATAACTGGCCCATGCAAACACATGGTAGACTTTCACATTTCAAGTTTTTACAGAAGGATTACAGTGAAAAAGCCCCATAACTAGCTTTTTATATTTGGGGCAACAATTTCTTTATTCCTATTATTGTTCTCTGTAGTAACTGAAATATTTTTATTGAAAAGAAAGGAAAGAAGGAAAGAAAGCAAAGAAATCTGCTGATAGGAGGAAGAAAAATACAGAAGGAAAGGAATGAAAGAAAGAAAATGTTTTGAGGGCAATTACAGCAACTGCAATTTATGTCTGACAAAGAACTGGAGTTTTATAGGAATTTAAACAGTAAGTTCTTCTTACAGTTATAAGTACATCTGAAAATGTAAGTTCTCATCTTACTGATGAGAAAGAACTTGAAATAGAGGTATTATCAATAGCTTTGCATAAACAATTCACATTTCCAATCAAAGGCTCTCAAAGTATTTCAGTTCTGGGAGGTGGGAAAATGGAAAAGAACAAGTCCTGTTACCTAAAGCTAGGAATCTAAACAGAACTGATTTTTTTTTCCTTTACTGAGTAATTGCCAGCATTCCCATTGGAGTTAAGGCACTCAACATCTCCTACAATCCAAGTTCCTAAGTTCAAGCAGACTATCATGTGGTTTCTTTCTGGTAAATAAGCCTTAATCCTGACGTAGTTTTCATCTCAATCCGTGATACACCAGGCATGTCTGCTTTGAAAAGAGACCGACAGATTCAGCAGAACCGAGCTGTACTTCCAGTGTTCTTCTAACCACCAAAAACAATACTTTCAGAGATCCTCCACACCATTCCCTGCCTCAAGGCACGAGCACCTACACCTAGATCATCTCCAACAGATGATCTATTTGCTACATCATGCTAATGGTGTCTTAGTAATGTGAAGAATGTGGGCAAACAGTACCAAAAAACCAAACAGGAAATAAGAAAAATGCTCACCCTTTGGACACTATAATTTTGATAACCAAGTTACTTGCACTGACTAGCATTTCCATACTATTCCATTAATTACATATTAGAACTATTTTCAAGTGTAATAAAAGCACGATTTGGTCAAATTTGAAACAGTTCTTTATCAAACCCATGTACCCACATTCAAAATCTTAAAACTAATTCTTCCCTTGTTCAGCTCCCCAGTTGTGCATTTCGAGAATATGTTTGCTCTTATATGAGGATCTAAACATCCCATTCTTGCAGAAGAAAAAACTTCCCCTAGTTGCCCGCTTGAAAATCCACATCTCCACTAAGCATTTGGGTTTTGGCTATTTCTCCTTTTCAGTCACGGACCACCCTGATGTGATGCTGGAAGCTGCCCAAATGCTGTTGTATCTGGTAGAAAGATATTTCCAGAACAAGATCTCAAAGAATGATTGAGGATTGATGGAACTTTTTCTTCCTTTCTATCTCAGTATTGAAAATCAAGTATAATCACTATTTATCCTTCCACCTGAACAGCTCCCTGCCTTGGGCTTCTCAAGTGGCACCATGTAACTTCATAACTCCCATAAATCAGGTAATCCTGTGTATTCAGTCCTAGAGGTGCCAGGAACTCATTTTTTAACCCAACAAGATTTATCGGGTGGTGATTTTT
Organism: Struthidea cinerea; assembly: GCA_013397865.1. Classification (NCBI taxonomy): domain Eukaryota; kingdom Metazoa; phylum Chordata; class Aves; order Passeriformes; family Corcoracidae; genus Struthidea; species Struthidea cinerea. Next base: position 482,707 of record VZTI01002167.1, on the reverse strand, counting down.
CATGCCTTCTGGTACCTCAAGACAGTGGATATTTATATTTTTTTCCTCCCAACTTATTCTCTAACATTTCAAAGCAATGACTGTATATCACAGTTTGTGTTCTAAAAGTATCACCTCATGACGAACTACCTACGCAGTGATACGCACAGGATCTAAGAGTTCTGCCATTTTTTTCCATGGCTGACTGTGCTGCAGGTTTTTACAACCAGAGAACAGATATATCTGGTACAGTGTGTTTCACACTGCTGTTTTGAAAGACCTTGTGATGTACCAGTATAATGGATCTCCCCACTTTGATGTTTGGGAAAACTGGCAAGCTACAGATTGTATATTATGCCCTGCATGACAATCTATTACCAAATTTTGTCACCAATTTTTCAGGAGACTATTAAGAAGACAAATCACCATAAATAGGATATTGCAGGGAGTCGCTCTCTCAATACTAAAGTGTCCTGATACTCCAATGATTGAAGATGGAATGACTGTCATCTTTGACAGGGAAACTAAATCTGTTGTAGCAATCAGTAATACTACAATTTTACAGATGTAGAACTGTCAGCTGAACTTTCCTATGCTCCTTCTGAAACAGTGAGAGTTGAAGGTTTCTGAAAAGTTAAACATCCAAGGCAAAATAAACAGTTGGAAAACTGCACATTGAGTCAGGCTTAAACTGCCTACCCTGGAACAAAGCTCATGCCATAAAGCCTGGCAAGGAAATCAAACACATTGGAGCAATGAAGCACAAAAATGGTCTAGATCAAATTTGTCTATATTACTATCAATAACATGATTTTTTTGTTAACATATCTAATGAAAGATTGCCTGTTCTGTCTTCTGCTGTATTTGGTACCCTGGTCTCTGTGTCTTTTTGGCTAGACTGCTAAGGAGTGCAGAGCTGACTGCAGCCACGCACATCCCACTGCAGGCACATATCCACTAATTGTCAGCTCAATGGTTTGCAAAGACAGGTCTCTTCATTATAAACATGACACTGCAATACAAATATTACTGGGTGCCATCATTATGAATTTCATTATACTAGAATGTTAATAATGTTTGTATTTATTAATTTATGCTTTACCCTGTCAGTGTTTTGTTTCTAGGAGTTTCTAACTGTGAGGCATTTTACAGTTTAGACGTTCCCTGACTACATTTGTCTGTAATCCTACTGTTGTCTCTAGGCAAGCTCTTGCCCTACTATATGTAACATCACCTAAGATCACATATGTGTGCTCCTTAACAATGTGAAGGAAAGCCCTATTAGAGTTTCTCATTATGCAGTATTTGAGAACTAGGGCCTAGAAGTGAATAAAACACAGAAAAAACCCACCTGAATTTTAAAAGCAGTATGACTAAAGCATGACAGTTAGTGCCTGAGAGTTTATTTAAGTTGCATCGAGACTGCTTTGATCTGCATTGTACTTTAACAATAAAGCTAAAATTGCTACAATTAATCTTGGGTTTGGGGGTGTGGTTACAAAGGAAGAAGCTGAATCACTCCTTCAAGATCCACAGAACTAGGAGAAAAGCTGACACTTGGAGGAAAACAAACAGTTTATATGGGAGGCGTCTCAGACTGGTTTTAAGTTCAGGGTTAGGACTGATTTGGGGTCATGGTCACAGAAACATGATAATTTATACAGCTTGATGCTCAGATCAATTGCAGTTTGGGAACAATTTCAGTTCCCATTAACTGTGTCTTGATAATGGTTAGCGCTAATAAGGGTTCTGATTAGATTTACAAAATGTAGATGATAAATTAGTACTTTTGCTACATGATCTTGGAAGAACGAGGACGCAGAAAAAGGACTGGGCCAGAGAAAGAAGTACTTTTTTTATCCTTTGCTTCTATTAGCTCTGAAGATGAAGTCTGTTTAGTGCCATAGACACCAGGAACTGACTTTGTTTTATTACTACTGTATGAAATTCAACACCTGAAAAACAGGCTGACAATTGATGGGAAATGGAAAACCAGTTGTTTGATTTTGGCCGGGGAAAAGTGTCTAAACTGCTATTAAGGATTATTGTTAACAGTAGGACAAAGGCTGGCAAAAACATATTAGAGAGAGCAATGCCTGAAGTGCTTGGTTTATTTCCGGAACTACCTTGCCAAATCCATGGCCTAGTCAGTGAAGCCGTCCCAGCTTGCAGTTTTCCATCAGTCATTTCCATAGTTGGAAAAGAGTGTTTATGATCCACAACGAGAACCCTCAGGTATTGAGCAATAAAATCAACATGTCCTGGACCTCTGCCTGCCTGTGATCTAACTCCACTTGGGCTCTGCTACCTATCTCAGAATAGAATGGAATAGAAATCATTCCACAATTTTCTTGTAAGTCCTCAACTAGGTCTGTGTGCAGTATCAATATCAACAACAGTATCAAGCCACTTATCTAACACTTCACACTAACCTGAAGTCTTCTTTTGTGGAAAGATAGAATCCATACTCTGCCTCAGTCAGACTGGCCTTCATGTAGCCCAACAGCCACGAGCGATCCACTGTATTTTCAGCATTGTGCCCAATCATATACTTGAGAAGGGATTCATGCCTGAGGCTCCTTCACAGTCCTTCCTGGAAGGGCCCCTTCAAAGCCAGAGGTGGCATCGTCTCTAGTGGGCCTGGAGTGCAGGCAGCTTGAACTGCAGGCTGCTGACACTTGGTACAGAATAAATTAATGACAAACTGTAAAAAGTCTGCAAGAATAAGGAAGATTGTCACGTTTATATGGGCAGGTAGTGATAGGACAAAAGGGAACAGTTTTAAACTAGATTTAGATTAGATATAAGGAAGAAATTCTTTACTCAGAGGGTGGGGAGGCAGTGGAGGAGGTTGCTCTGAGAAGTGTGGGTACCCCATCCCTAGAAGTATGCAAGGACAAGTTGGATGGGCCTCTGAGCAACATGACCTAGTGGGTCCTGCCCATGGCAGGAGTGTTGGAACTAGATGATCTTTAATGTCCCTTCCAACCCAAACCACTCTATGACTCTATGACTCTATGATTTGCATACTCCACATACTCCAAACTAACTCCAACTCCAAAGATTTTCCATTACTAACCCATAACCAGCCCTATCTTTAGCTTTATGGCAAAACCCCACCCTCAACAGGCACATAAAATGGTAGGACCCTGTGTGTCCCAGCCCTCATCCTCACTGTAGAAGGTAAGTTGAATCCAAACATTAAGCAAATCTAACTAACTTATAACCCTATGCACAACCCTACAGATACTGCTACACCAGCAGCACTCACAAAGCTCTTAAACCAACATGGACAAGGTCTCAGACGATTAAGATGTAAAACTATTAACCCAGGCCTTAGTCGCACTCTCAACCGAAATTCAGACTATAACCTTGAGTCTAATCCTTCTTGCCCCTTGCTCATTCCAGTTCTGTCCTAGGCTTGTACAACATAGAAAGTTGAACAGTAGGTCTATCACTTCAGCCTTTCCCATACACAACAATATATCAAGAAGAAATTACATATTAATCTTTTGTCATAAATCAATTTCAATTCAATTGTTGCTGAAAGCCCCAATACCTGGCTTGGTTAAACTAAATTAATAAATCAATGTATTTCATATGCTGAATTTTGAAGACTAAAACTAAAAGCAAACTTACATCCCTTTTTGATGAAGTTTTAATGAAGAGTAAACCAACACACTAACATATATAAAGTGATCTGTTTCAAAAGTTTAAGATATTCTACAAACAACTTTTATTCTTCTGAATGCTCAGTTGTTTTGGAAACTTACAAAAGAAATTCTTCCAAGAAATACCAGATCTAAATAAAAAAAGACTATTATATTGCCTCTCAAAAACATGAATACACTAAAGTTAGGACCCTGAAAAACAACAAAACTGAAGCAACCTGTAAAATAGAAAGCTACTGGGGAGAAGATGTGGAACAGTTAGCAGGATTGCCTGAAACAGAGTACTGCAGCGAGAATTTATTATGTAAAAATTTACAGTAGTTCAGTTCAAACAAATTTTAACCATGTAGCCTTCTCCCTCTGAAGGGAAGCCACAGCAACTGTCAATGTCTCTCAAGAGAGGAACAGCCCATATTTTATGCCTGTCAGTTGAAAATTTCCTTCCCAAAGTTTTTCAAGTATACATGCAGGAAATGGGAAGAAGGATTCTTGGGAAATATCTAAAAAACCCAGTTAAGATTTGGATGATGCATACTAATTTTACATGTCCTACGAATATATAAATTAATAGATATTACCAGAGAATGTAATATAGATTATGTTAATAGGTTATGGATTATGCTAACAGAGTGAGTGCTTGTGGGCTCTATAGAATAGGATAGAAAATTCCTTCCTTTTGTAAAAATTTTTGTCTATAGCAAACACAGTACTGTTTGGTCAATTAGAGAATTAAGAAAGACTTTAGAAGATCTTGCCCTATAGTTTCCAGTATGAATAATAATAACAAAGTCACAAAAGGTGACAAAGCACATTTAGGCTCGGCCCTGACACCTGCCTTGATGAAAAACTAAACCCTGTCACCTTATTGCCCTCAACACCAAAAGAGAGGGTGACATGTCAGCAGTGGTGACACTCCAGCTCAGCTGCAGGGCTGGGGGAAAGGACTCCGCTTTGCCCAGTCAGAGGTGCTGGAGCTGTAGCCCACCCTGCCAACGGGGTTGCCAGGGTTACCACAAGGATCTCAAGTGTGGAGATTCAGAATTGTAATAGAGCAGCTTTGCTTCACTAAACAAAAAAAAAAAAAAAAATAGAGAGAGATGATTAAATACTAGAGGACTGCTGCAGAAATAAATGAAACTGAAGAAAACATTAACAACTATAAACAGGCAAAATCCCAGAGCTGGCAAAATGATTGCGAAATCCTGAACTACATGTTAATTTTAAAAAATGGAAATTTTTTGCACAATTACAGTAACATTTCTGTCTCTGCTATACCCTTTACCACTCTCACAGTATGCTCACATTAATCCCAGCTATATCACCAGGAGACACATGTGTCTTGTACCTTGTGCAGGATAAGATGAAGCCTCAGCTCACCTTATGCTGGTTCAGCACAGCTCCTCCTGCATTTGGCTGCAATGAGTCTCATCCAGGAATTTTTTAACTGAGCTACAGGTTAATTCAATGTTCAATTGTAAGGCAGCAATTGAATCAGGACAGCTGCTGTGTATTGTCCCTTTTTGACACAGCAGGTCTGTGTGAGACAGGGTAGCCAGGGCTGAAGACAAGAGCACAGGCATGAAGCCATGCTGCTGAGTGCGCCAGCGGCAAACGAGCAGCCCTGGATAAGCACAGCAAGAGTCTGGCTAATTTTATTACAAAAAACCTCATTATTACAAAATTATTACTCAGCTTGTACCTGAGTACAGAATTGAGCTCCTGGTATAAACACAGCCTTAAAATATCGGTTCAGAAACTACCAGTGGTTGCTGTGAAATGCACTAACACTTCAAAAGCCTCCTAAAATTTTGAGAAAATTCCATCAGAGACATAAAACTGCTCATGCATGTCATCATTTTGTCTTGTTTAGGTTTTTTTCCATATTTTTCTGCTTCTATATTATAGTCTGCCATTGAGTAAATTGCCTTGTTCTTGCCTTATTTAATTGAATTTCTTTTTGACATGGAAACACATATATTTTCATTATACCCACGCAAAATCTTACGTTATCAGGATAAGATCAGGAAGAGGTGACTTATGTAATAAAAGAGGTCAAGAGAAAACTTAAGAGTAATGTCCCATCACTTACATAATTATTTGCAATACAATATTATACTGAGAAAATACTTTGGACAATATTTACACTTTTTTTTTAGGAATTGCATTTTGTATCTGAAGTTCAACATCTAGTAGAAAATAATATTAAGAAGGCAAATATAATAATGAAAAAGAATAATTAGTAAATCCAATTTACCTAGTCAAAAAATAATTTTCTAACCTTAGCTATTTAGGCTTGCATCTTAATTTATTGTGCAGGTTGTCGAGCAGTATAATTTAACTAGAAAATGGTGGTTCATTATCTTCAAGTTTGGCCCACATCATAAAGAATTCCACAAAGAAGCAAGAATGCTCATTGTGGCTATTTCTGCTTTTGCCAGTTTATATTGGTGAATATTCAGTAATTTTAGTATGGGAGGGAAAGTGACACAGGCAAGAGGCCCAGGATACTTCTATTCATAGGTCTTAAATCCGTGTAAATGAGTAATCTGTTGATTATCTGCAGTACTGATTGGTTTGAACACAGCAATCCCTTCATTTGGAGTGATGAGTTGTTTCCCCTCGACACTGACAGAGGCTTTGGCCTTTAATGGTTATTTAGGCACCTAAGTGTCCATTTCTGTGTTTCTTAATGCTTGGCTATCTCATAGGAGGAACTGTGAAAGTCCTAGGCTTCTGGAGGTTGTACTCATAACAGAAAACTTTGCATTCTTCTTTTTTCCTTTGGACACATTCTTCAAGCTGCTGTGTGCAATGGGGAGTGCAGGACCTGACTCCTCCTTCACCGTAGGAAAGGTGTGATACCTCCACAGCCTCTGGTTGGCACACTTTTGGAGTACCTTCTTCTGCTGCTTTTCTCAGGAGATTTTAAGCTTATTTTTACTCTTTCCATATCTCCAACTGGAGGAGATTCAAACTAAGAGAAGGTATACAGGAGATAAAATAGAGCATATGGTCCATCAAAGTCCCATGGCAGTACCTTTTTATGACACAGACAGGTTTGGGGTTTCATGGTGGTATAAAGCTGAAGAAGAAGCTGACAAAGATGAGAAAAAATCCCCCAGGAAGTATAGAATATGTAGGGGAAAAAACCCAAAAAAGTAGCCAGATTAATTGTTGTTTGTATTAATGGTGCGAAAGTCTATCTTCAAAATATTCAATGTATACATGGATGTATTTAGAATTTTTCTGTCTTTCTATCCATCACCAGATTTCTGCAACTTTGAATTGCTGGACCAGATAACTGAATTTAAAAAATATGTATGTTTAAGTGTTTAGTAGTAACAAATGGATATAATATCATTTCAGTAATACAATAATCACAATTCTGGGGGTTTCACAAAATTAAAGGGATTAAATGTCTCTCTAAAGGTTTATAGTTTGATGTGAATCTATAACTCAAAAAGGCTGCCTGCAATTCAGCTGCCTAAGAAATATATATTTAAGATGCACACAGAGCTTTTGATCTAAATGAGAAACGTGAAGAAAGAAACTGTCATGTTAAAAATTTGAGGGTACATTGAGGCTGACTTTTTGGATTTTGTATTTTTAAGATAAGTTTAGAGGCAACTAAAAGGATTTTTCCGCCTTATCTAAACTAAATGAGAGGACAAAGGGAGGACTGTCCAGAGAACAAACGATGACCTATGAGATTAAAAAGAAGTCTCTTTGTTGCAATTTTATCATCACTTGTAAGTGACAAAGTGCCAAAAGACAGGTTTGTGGCAGCAGCAATATATTTTCTTCAGGGCAGGAAAATCATCAACAAGGTGTCTGTATATGTGTAGCACTGCTTGAATATGAAAGCAATTTTCTGAAGCCCTGTGGCTTAATTCTATTGTTTTCATCAGGAACGAATATTCTGGATCACAATCTTCAGCAACTGATACTAATGGACACAGTGTGAAAAATGGATAGGCAAGTTCCTCAGATGACTGTTGGACAGGGCTCCAATACCACTGACAGCAATATTTGCATTTATCTAAAAGGAGATTAAATGCTAACAAGGTTTCAGTACATTTATCTGCCTGCCTTCTGTGTATGGTTCCCATTAAATTCAAGGGGGAAAGAAAATATGTAAACGGAATAAAATATAGAGAAAAAAGAAAAAAAGCATACTGCATGTAGAGAACTACTATAATCTTCCATTTTCTAAAATACATTTATTCTAGAAGAATATTGACTAGCGATGCAGAAATACAAGCAGTGATACAACTGCTCAAAGTATAGGTAATGTGGGATAATAGAAATTATTGCACATTCTACTTCTAATGTACTAATACACCTGCAAGAAAACCTAATTATGCATCCAATATTCATTCTTAATATCTTCTGAAAAATGCCCCAGACATATGAAAGCCAGTTCTTCTGCAGCAGAATCATATCCTCCGGCAATTGATGGCAACATAATTTACAAGCTTCTTTAATTATTCATTTCCTTCCAGCCTAGCCGGCACCTTCATTATCTTCCCATTCAGAGCATCCTCCTACTTGGAGCAAAGACCGTGCATGGGAACAAGTTCTATAGACAAAATCAAGGGACTCTCTTTTCATTGCCAAATCAAGATAGTTGATGACTTCTCCATCCACTCAAAATCCACACAAAAACCCACTGTATTTGTTCCAGTTATGGAACTGAATGACTGTTTTTTGTAAAAAAATTTCCACACTTTCTACATTTCTACACTGGCTTGAAAATTATTTCAAAGCAGTGTCAAATATTTTCATTTGATTCTACTCCTCCTGAAATCAAGGGAAAAAACATACCTTAGATAGGAATGAGATTGGAGACTGAAAGTATTTGCCTTCATGTAAAAATTCTAGATTCTGATCCTGATTCAGGCAAGAATATCATCTAGGTACAGGCTTTACTTTACACACATAAGAAGTCTCATTTCAGACACAGCAAGATTAAAGCAGATGGAGGTAAACATAGGCAAAATTGTCTGTTCAGTTCTCTCCATGTTTAAACAAAGGCACATATTCCCAACATTTCAAAGCCCATGGACACCTCAATATCTCTCAGAAGCTAAGCAGTACTTAGGAGCTTTAAGCCATGTTTCTTCAGTAAACAAAGCTGTAACAAAATGGTATTTTAATGAATTTTTGTGATTAATTAGATAAGAAAAATATTAATATTTTGTATTTAAATGTATTGAGTCTTGATTTTGATTATTTGAAATTTTTTTTCATTAAAAAATACCTTTGTATGAATTTTAAAGAGACTGTCCAGTTAGTGCAAAAATTAAGACAGCAAAATAACACTGGGAAAATAGTTTTTGGAAATATTGATTATTTGTTTATTTACAAACAGAAACTTTCCAACTCTAATCACACAGAAAGGTTCATTAGCTCTCTGCTACAGGAGTAATGTAGTTCTGCTGAAGACACGTTAGTAATTTGCTATGAAGTTCATAAAGATGGTTCCCCAGGGCCAAAGCACTGCCCAACCACAAAATTCAAGGGAAGCTAGCAGTGTTTAGTCAAGGACAGCCTCTGCCCATAGCTTTATTTATTTCTGCTTTTCTGGGGCAACAAAATTGTACAGTTACCACTGGACATGATATCCAAAATGATAACAAGTGTATGGGTATGCACATGCTGTTACCTACCTCTCCAGCTGTCAGAGAACTTCCCAAGCTGCAATGAAACACCAAGAGCTGTCTGGTTACAGGACCCACGCTTTACAAGGTGATGGCATCTCCTGTAGTGGGACTCTGCGTTGGTTACACTAGGAAGTATTTTTTGCATAACCTCCAGGAAAAACGTAAAGACAGCAATCTGTCTTTAACTCCCACACTGATAAGCTGTGAATAATAAATGTCTGAATACAGCTATCACAAGGGAGGCTGCTATTTAGGATAAATATAATACCAGGCACTGACTACATGGTGGGCAATAAGGACAAAGGGGAACTATTGGTGTTAAACACTACCAGCCTAACTAGGGAAACGAATGTTCCTTATACCTAGGGTATGAAAAGGGAATCATGGATGCATTTCTATCTAATTCCTTTCAATGACAGTTATTTTTGACACTTCTTCCAACACCATTGAATTTCAGAACACATTTAAATAGACATTTTGCATGTGTATTATTTCTGTACATATAAAACTGATATAAAACCAGTATTGTGAATGTCTGTGGCGCCTGCTATTGTCTATTTGAAAACTGAATTGAATTCACCATTGAATGAGTTTATCTCACAGGCGTAAAGGTAACTTTTGTTTCTTAAAGGAAAATTGTAAAAGTATGAACTAATAGATAATTCTTGTTTTTAAAGAAAAATTGTAAAAGTATACACTATTATAGTATAAGAAAATATTAAAAGTGTTTTGTCATGAATTTCAATACAATATAACCAGCACCAGATCCTCTACTTTGATTTCTACAATTTCTTCAAAATTTCCTCTCTCTGTGTAAAAATACAGCTAGTCATAACACAAGCCCATTACTGGATTGTGGAGGCCAGTCTGATTAGGGCATGGGACTCTGGGAGGGAGCTCCAGAAAGATCAGACTATCAGCAAGAAAAATAAGTCTATTATTTACCAAGATATTGACATTCTGTCTCTTCATTCAACTACTTCTAACACTGCACATGAGAACTACAGTACCGAAAATATACTGTATCAGGAATGGCACACAAGATCTATGAACAATTTGTCCCTCCTGTCATTGCCAGAACAAGCCTCACTGCAGATCAGAAATGAAGCAAGACAAAAGAATAACCTTTAAAAACTTCAAGCAGCAGATACTCCATTCAAACAATCCATATATCAAGGGCTAAATTTTCAAAGTTCAAATTTGGGCAAAAAAAATTTGTATAATTTGCAAAGTTCAAACAGTATTTCTATGAAGTAGTACACTGCATACATACGTTAGTAAGGCATTTCTGAGTGCATGCATGCAATTTCTCAGTTAAGGTACAGGTATCTCTAGTTTATCCTCTACTTGGGACATGCAGTCCTTTCCTAGTGAGCACCATCTGTGTCTAAATTGCACAGCACATGATCTGGGTCCCCTGTGGTATCTGCATGATACTCCTGTGGCCCTACTGATTCTCTTGTCGCTTTCCAGTTAAGGCACCCAAAATAAAATGGAAACTGAATATGCCAGAGTAATGCCAGACCAAGGACACGCTTTGGATGTGGGTGATATATGAGAGGTACTAGGTGTGCTTAAACAGGTTTGGATCGCTACACATGGGAAGGAATTAATGGTGAGGTCCAAGATACATGCGGAGCAGCTGATCAGAAGAGCAAGAAATGAAAGTTCCATCATTTCACCAGAACACTCATGTGTACTCCTTTTTTCCTCTGTTATTTCCAAAAGATTGTGACCCCTCTCTTGACAGAAAATGTTCCTATTGCTCTCTGTTGATGAGACCAATGCATATTACTTTCAAGTTTTCCTTATAGTTAATAAAAATACTGCAATCTTATTTTGATTATTTTCTGTAGCCATTTCATCTTTAAAATCTCCGCTGTTCCCCTACATTGAATACCAAACATCAATTTGTATTGATGCAATGATTGTTTACTGAAGAATAAGATTGTTCCCTACAGGTACACCATTAAACGAAACAGCACCACTGAACAATAAAACTCCTCCATCATGCAATTATTAGAAAAGTCCATGGTATAATATTTCCCTGTTTCAACTAGCTGCCTGAGCCAACTCCTAAGCACCACTTAAGACTTACCACAAGCTCACAAAGGGTCTCAATCAGCAGCATGCATGGAGGTAGCCTCTTTGACGATGAAAGGCAATTAATAATATGGACATGGGTTATGCCATGCTGTTGGCTTCTTCATCAGAAAATAGTCCCAGGCCCTCTTAATTTTCTGGTGTAGACTTGGCTCATTATTAGCCTTGCCTAAAAATACTCATCTGGTTTTACTGCAAACTCTCAAATACATTTAAATCTGAATTTGAATGCATTTCTTCAATGTGTGCAATAGGTTGCCATTTTGTCAAACCTTTAGGAAGTGAGACATTCAGGTAGAGTCTTCTAACTTTGTTTGAATATACTGAAATCTCATTGTAAATTTCCCAGCTCATTTTATCTCTGTGATGAACAGAAGCAGTCTCTGCATTCAAACACCTCTAACCTTGGCACATTTTGCCCAGCTTTGCTACTGGCATGGAAAACCTTGTATTTTAGTATTATGCGGCATTTTTCCTCTAACCCTAAACCCATCAAATTCCTGGAAGATATTTTCTCTCCAGAGAAAAGGGGGACCATAAAAAGAACATAAACCTACAAAGGTGGTCAGATATTGTGATCATAAGAGTTTGTGCAGATCACACAGAGTTTCAGAGGAAAAACCTTATCAATACAGATACAGCAGCTCCAGCCATTATCTGGCAGAGACACATGCATCTGTATTGCTCCCCTCCCACCGACTCCAGTGTGACCACACACACATACAGAGCTCAGCAAGATCAGGGACTGCCTGTTTCAGACACTTCTATGACCCTGACTGGCTCCTCTGGGTTCTCAGTAATTAATAAGTGATCACCATAATGTATTATGCATTCAAAAATCTTTTTTTTATATGGATATTTCTTCACTCTCCCAAGTAACATACATGTTGAATTCTTACTAAATGCATTGCTCCAGGTGACTGTTTTATACTTAACACGGGCTGCGTCTCTGTGCCCTTGCCTTCTCAGCTGCTCTCACCAATGCTCAGGAAATGCCCATGTTGATTTTGTTAGCATTTTTATATATTGGGAGCAAAGAGGGAGGGGATAATGAAAAGGAAAAGAATCATTTATCAAGACAGAATTAAAAGCAAAACTTTAACAAAAATATATTTGGGTTACGATTTTAAATGGCATTTGCCTGAATTGTCTGGGAACCAATTTCTGCCCACTCTATCCTCCTGTGGCCAGAAGGCTTATACAATGCATTTTACACTGTGATTTTCCCCATATTATAAAGGGTGAGTTATTTCAGATTCTACTGTGTTTTCAGAGTTTCAAAGCTGAGTCTTAACCTTTCAATCTGCTTATTAATACTCATGTCATGGCTCCTATTGAGAAAGAGGTTTAGTGTCACTGTCCTCAATCAGTGTCCTTTCATTCACTTTCATTAAAGAACCATGTTTTCCTGACAAAGGATAACAAATGGACGCTGTGGGTCCCTAATGTGCTTTTTGACTACAGAGCCTGTACCATTTCTCTAAAGCAATGGCAATTATTTGTCATTTTAATATGACTTGGCAAGGAGATCCAAAAACATATGACCATTATTCATCAATATGTATATCTTGTGCTTGCATTAATATTAGAATATCATTATTATTACCCTGACATTGTATGAGCTAGACAAAATTACATCATGTAAAAAATGTATTAAACTATGTTCAGCTGTATCCATGCAGCAAGGCAAAAGTAATTTAAAGACCTGTAGTAGCTCTGTATTGAATGCAGCAATTCATTCTGATTAGCAGTAAAGTCCTTTTACCTGTGTATTAATGAAATATATTTCAGTACTGCTCCACTGTTAATTGAAAACAGCATAGTTCTGCATTACTGTTGTTACCAAACATATCCAATGATCACATCAATTTTCTTTCTTCCTAAAATCTCATGATATTCAATACTCCTGACATTCCTGGTAAATAGTGTAAAAAAAAAAAAAAAAGTCAATTTCTGTTAATTTGGGCAATGGCATAGCCATGTTTTTCCCATTTCTTCTACATGTTTTTTGTTGTTACTGTTTTTGTTCAAGCTATTGCACATCTTGAGCTTGTATACAATACTTGAGTCCAGAAGTAAGTTCATTATCATAGTTTCCTACAGAGGAATAAAAGAATTGTGCTTACGTCAGTGTCTGTTGGTTTTAGACCCAAAATCACTGACTAAAGCCAGAGGGCTCCGCTCCTATTGTTTCTTGGGTTTGTGGAACATGGAATTAAAAGTGGATGAAGAAAACATCCTAATAATATTTAATATTTTTTCTTCTCATTCCCCTCCACCTGATAAATAACACCGTTCTATGAAAAAAAGGGAGGTAGAAAAATCTCAGAATAAAAGCTCTATATAAAATGCAGGGATTTATATAAACTCTATATAAATGCAGGTTCTATGCAAGCAGGCTATTCAGGTTATTTCTCTCAACAAAGTATGACTTGAGGGAGAAAGACTCCACCATGAAATAACATTTGAGTAGCTATGTTTTCCCAGATGAAATACTTATTTTGGTATGACACTAACAAAGCTTAAAAAGATACAGTCCTTTGCACTTTGCAATGCAGCGAGTTCAGGCATTTAAGGACACTTTCCTGGTGAATTGTTGGAAAATACAATTCATAACTAAACAGCAACAGCAAAAATTATAAGAGGTGATGGCAGAGGCAAGTGGCTTCAAAATGCTCAAATTTTTTAAAAAATTGTTTGTATTACAAAGTCTGAAACCAGCATGATATAGTGATTAATTTATTAGCTGAGTAATTGTATAAACTTGATTTTTCACCTATTTCCCTGTCAGCTGAAGGAAGATACAAGGAACATGATGCTCTATTTACAAACTTACATGCGTGAGACCTTTTCAGGACATTTAACCCCAAGTGTCTCAGTCCCACCATTTAGTAGGCCTGAACTAATATCCACTATGATCTCCTAAGGGCATAGGACTCTAGCCTTTGTTTATTATCCTTACCTTTCACTTAAAAACAAAAGCTGCATTATTCTACTTATTTTACATAATTAGTCCATTATTCCCTATTTTCTCCAACCATAGCACTCTATCAATTTTTTACCAGATATTTCAGTTAAAATTAGGTTATTCTAAAACATTTAAACCCATCACTCCAACCAAGAACCTCACTGTGCACTACGTACTTAGATTATTGTCCATTCTAGGAAGGGCTGCTCTTTGGTCACTTGAGTGCTTCCTTAGTAGGCAGAAAAAGCAAGTTGTAACATGCCATTGAACTCCTCCAGGGAACAACATAATGGGAAGTAATAGTTGAATCAACATAGGAGCGAGCCTGTATGACAGCCAAACAAAGGCACGTCAATTATGCAGGTGGAGGGATTTTTGCAGAACACCATTTTGTGCAATTCAAAGATATGAAGAAAAAGAATCAATAAATCAACAATATGCACCAAACAGCACTGGGATTATAGCCCTAAAAAAGCCCAGCAAGAGTTATGCCAAGTGCTATCTGAAAGAGGCTTATAATTCCTGTCATTTTGAGCACTCTTTGTAAATAAAAAGGATGATACCAGATACCTAACTCCCTCAACAACTTTTCTGAGAAGAAATATCTCATTGACCAATTGCTCAATTCAACAAAAAAGACACAGGAGTGTTGTTTCCACTACTTTCAAACGTCATCTTCACTTACATGCCAAATAAGCAGTCCAGGCAGAAGGAGGCAAGTGGGTCTGGTCATAGCAAAACCAAAAGCAGCACCAGAATGGAGCACAAAAGGGGGAGTGAAGAAGTCAGCAGCATAAAAATCACATAATGCAGTGAAGAACATGCAAAGAGACATCTGGACTGCTCTTAAATATAGATATCTGTAAAGATGATTGCAAAGGGATTCCAGAAGTATGTGAAACTTCATGGTAATTTTCCATTCTTCATTAAGCATAAGAAATTTTTAGATATGTCAAGTTGGAATATATTTCATCAGAAGTCAAATCCACAAAGGGACTCAGCAGTCCTAAAACTTCTAGGGATTTGACAAATACTGAAAGAGACTGGAGACAGGAAGATGGTAGTGAACTACCCTGTTTCCATCTCAGAACTTTGGCATACCAATCCTGCTCTGTAAAACATAAGAATCGAGTGAACAAGTAGTGTTTAATATCTTTGTCAATGACATAGACTGTGGGATCAAGGGCACCCTCAACAAATTTGCAGGTGACATCAAGCTGTGTGGTGCAGTTGACAAACCTGAAGGACAGGATGCCATCCAGAAAGACCTGGACAAGCTCAGGAAGTGGGTCTGTGTGAACGTCATGAAGTTCACCACAATGAAGTACAAGGTGCTGCACCCAACTTGGGACAACCCCCAGTCTCAGTACAGGCTGGGAGATGAAACAATTGAGAGCAGCCTTGACAAGAGGGATTTGGGGGTGCTGGTGGATGAGAGGCGGGACAGAACCTGGCAATGTGCCCTTGCAGTCCAGAACGCCAATTGCATCTTGGGTTGCCTCACCAGCACCACATCCAGCAGGTTAAGGGAGGTGACTCAGCCCCTCTACTCCACACTGGTGAGACCCCACCCAAAGTGCTGCATCCAGCTCTGGGGTGCCCAGTGCAGGAAGGACATGGATCTGTTGAAGTGAGTCCAGAGTAGGGCCACAAAAACAATCAGAAGGCTGGAGCAGATCTGCTATGAAGACAGACTAAGAAAGCTGGGATTATTCATCCTGGAGAAAAGAAGACTCCAGGGAGACCTTAGAGCAGTTTTCCAGTATCTAAAAGGGGCCTATAAAAAAGATAGAGACAAACATTTTATCAAGGCCTTGCAATTGGACATGAGGTAATGGTGTTAAACTAAAAGAAGGTAGATGCAGACTACATACAAAGAATAAACTTTTCACAATGAAGGTGGAGAAACGCTGGAACATGTTGACCAGAGAGGTGGTAGGTGCCCTGTCCCTGGGAACATCCAAGGTCAGGTTGGACAGAGCTCTGAGCAAAATTATTTAGTTGAAGATGTCCCTGCACATTGAAGGGGAGGTGGACTAGGTGCCTTTTAATAATCACTTCCAACCCAAACTATTCTATGATTCTATGTACAACAAAATAATGAAGCAATTGCAGAGCATGATCAAAGAGAAAGAATCCAAAGCCTAGCTACATAGGATGGCTCTCTGAGAAACAATGATATCTGGAGAGAGTGAGTTCTGATCAGGTGTTTAATATCTGCTCAGAGTGCACTCACTGGGGTGTTTTTTTAAGACCACTTTACAACTGACTTTTTCGAGGTGACTAAGCCAGCAGCTGTGATGGCTGAGGGGCCAAGGAGCCCCAAAGTAGCAGAGGCCTGCTGGTGGACCAATTCCGAGGTTTAAGACCATCCCCTGACTTCATGATGAGAAAGGAAAAGCCTTTCCCATCAAGCTTCGTGGTGCTATGCAGACTTGGTCTGTTTGACTGACTTGTTACCCTCTACGCCCCCAGACCTTCCCCATTGGCTCTCTTTCCCTAGTCCCACCTTTGCACCACCCCCATGCCCTCAGATCATTGGTACCTGATGCTTGTCCCGCTCCGGTACAAAAACCCTGGGACTGCTTGGTCCCACTCTCTTTCGTCTCTAGTCTCCCTTTGCAGCAGAATGCAGTAAACCCCGTCCGTGGAATACATGCCATACAGGAGAGCCCTCCTAACTCTTTGCCTCTGGTAACGCATGAGCTATCCGGCTCGAGTGTATGTGAGAGTCTGCACCTAACAGCCGCGCGGGTGAAAGGAGTAAGCTTGCTGGAGTGCTATACTGCACCCACCGGAACAATTCCTTTGCCAGGGACGTTTCAGAGAAACGCAGCTACCCTTCACGAACCCACACACGCAGTGTGTTACTTTCTGTTTCCTACCTTTTGATGCAAAATCAGCGAGCATGTGGGATGGCCAAAGTAATTGCATCAATGCTCGGTTATTGCCTGGAGTAATTAACAAACATGCCTTTTTGGTGTTTTCTCAAGTGTACATATTATGGGAAGAGCAGCAATATTTCTTCAGTCTTCTGAGAGCATTACTGGGAACAAAGAAAAATGGAAAACACAGCTCAAGTAAGATCATCACCCTTAAAGAAGAACAGCTATACTGAAAAGCACTGAAAGAAATCACAATGATTAAATATTTTTAATACGTATTTGGCACTTTAGTTGTGGATCTTTAAGATTTGTGTTGTTAATCATTCCAGTTTTTAGTAAACAAAATAAGAGCTGGAATGAGCTGGAAGAAACCACTTTGTGCAAAATGGTTCATGGAAGGCATATCAAACTGCATTTGATATAGCAAATTACTTGCTGGTGCTATAGAGATAGATGGTATCCTAAAAATAACCTAAAAAAAAATTTAAAACTGCAGCCTTTATTAGTTTCCTGACCTGGCTTACCAGTGGGAGCCCACTACTGGACGCATTGGCACAGCAGTGGGGGAGGCATACAACAGAGCAAATGGCTTGAAATAAACGGCGACAGAGAAGCTGAGATTGCCACTGAAAGAAACGTACATTAAATATGGCACAGTAAAATACATCTCACGTAAGCTTTATGTCTTTTTAGGACTGCACATTTCTGTAACTGCTCTGAACACAGCACCATCTTATAGTGCATTGGCGAGGGCCCACAGGAATACACTGTGCGTGTGCTTGGTGGCCACCAGTTGTGGTCTAAGAAATCAAACCTTGCATGAAGTTACAAAGAATGGCCACAAATATCTAAAGGATATAAAGAACAGTTTTTCAGGATGATCTAGAACAAAGATGTTTAAAGTCTGGAAAAATATGGTACCAATACAAGAAATCCCTCAATGATCTTAAGGGTTTGAAATAGACACAGAAAGGCAGTAATGGCTTTGATATCGTAGAGGTCCTTTAGAATGAGTCCAGAACACTGGAGAATAACAATGATGAAACAAGACTTCTAATTTCTATCATTTGGGCATTCTCTTTCACCACTTGATCAACTTCTATATTGTCTATAGAAAAAACAGAGATGTAAAAAGAAAAAAAATACAGAAGGCACCATGGCTTATGCTAAAATACAGATATCCTTGAATAAATTAAAATCTTTTAGCTTCGTGCAAAAATTTTCTCACTTTACTGTTTTTTGGATCTATCACATTTGCTGTCTTTTGCCATATTTTGCATGATGAAGCAATTTTCTGGTAAACTGTCTGGGACAAGGCTTGTCTCCTCTATTTATTAATGAAATGTATAGAATAATGAAACTTTTGTCCCTTTTTAGGTTTCCAAGCAGTGGCACTGAAAAAAAAAAAAAACCAGAAAGAAAGAAAAGGGGCATTATCTCGCGCATCTTAAAGCTGCAGATGATATGTATTATACATTTGTTGCTGCTCTTTTCTTTCTGAAGGCAAATATTTATTTTGAGAGGTCAACTAATGCATACTAGCAGCAGGTATCCCACACTAAAGTGCTGCACCAAGAACTTCTTCAAACTCCCCTCTTCCAGGTTATTTACTGTTCTTGACCTTGACTGTCCTTTGGGAAAGAGAGAAAAATTGGTCTTAGCTTTGATATGCAGTAGCAAAAGCTAATCAAACTCACTTTCACTTCCATCTCCAGCATCTATGTTGCCTTCTGATGAGGAAGCTGCACACTGAGAGCTTAATCCAAACCAAAGACATTTCCCACAGGATCTCTGGCTATACTGACACAGTAAAGTAACTCCATGCCCTCTTCAACACGTTTTTAGCTAATCTGGTGTCCTGAAGAATTTACCCTCAGCATCCCAGCTGTATTTTGATCTGGATAGCCTGGCATTTTATGGTAAACTTTTGATAGTAAAGAACAGTCAAATTCCTTTAGCCTAAAGGGAAATTTTCCCATAGAAGAGAGGGATTTTATCCCAGTCTAGCTTCTTTCTAAATGGAGACACTCTGTATAGCACTGCTTTTAGTTCCACAGTGCCATACTTATGAACAGACAAAAAAATTTTCTCCTAATAGATATGATTTTTTTTTTTGGGTGAATCAGTTCTATAAAGGTAAAGATGGTACAGCAACAACACATTGGGTTGCATGATATAACTGGGTTGAATGCATTTCACATTTACAAGATCAAGATATTTAATGTATACAAATCTCTTAGATAGTGCTCTTAAAAATGAAACATTACAGTTGCATGATGTTATCAAGAAAAAAGCTTTCAATAAAACATATTTATATCTCACTGACCAATACCTAAAAGTATTCTCATAAACATTTTGCAGTCAAGCAAGTAAAGCTCCTTTAAAAAGAAACTGTCAATAATTTCTAAAATAAAGCATAAAAATAACTAAGGTGTCCTTTTGATCCTTGTGAGTATACTTTATTTGTCCTTGAAAAAAATATATCCAATGTACCTTTCAAAATGATTTATTATGTGTTATTGTTACAGTGTTCAATATTGTTCAATACCGAACCTCTGTACTGATTACCACTCTCCCAGTCTGCTTTAGTTCTATCATGTGCTTTTATTTACCACCTGAGGCAAGAACATTTTAATTGGTTTAGGGAAGCTTGAACTCTCTTTTATCAATGACACATTTTATCAAAATAGAACGAAGCCAGGATCTGTACGTACTCTCCAGTGTTGCAAAACAATGGGTTTGTTTGAGGGCTTAAGTTTGGAAATGAATCGCTGCAGTGTAATTGCTTAACCACTTGAATAGCAACAGCAAAACATCTTGATTTTTTCTTCCATTTTTTTAATATTAAGAAAATTTATAAACAAATTGCACTAACTTTCCACATTTTAACTTTAGTCTAGACAAATAAATTCTGCAAACTGACCCTAAATCTGTACTGTATATGTACCACAGATCTAGAATATAGCATTACATGGCTTATAGTACAGCAAGTGACAGAACTAAATCATGTACACATCGACTTTAAAAGTTTCTGTTAAAATAATCCTTGCACAAAACAGAGAGAGGATTTAGTCATGTTTGAAGGAAGTTTCATTATTTGCAGTGATTAGAAAAAAAGGTCTAATCTTTCCAGGTCAAAACTGTCCCTTTAAGAAAGCATGACTTACTTAAGGAGGATACCATATGACTTGCAAACAAAAAAAGTAAGACGTCTTTCTATTTTATTAAAAGTGCTTAGCTGACACAGACAGGATCCCATTGTAAGCACTGTATTTTTTAAAAGTTGTTTAAAACAAAAATATATGTATCAGTACAATATATTAGTTAAAATTAATTACAAAGCAAGGAATAAATTTTTTAGTCTGTTTCTATGAATATTTTCAACTGTGATCATAAATATTTTACTTTGAAATATAACAAGAATTATACAAGATAAATATTTTTTCATGAACAAGAGTTAATGAACCCTTTTCTCCTAACAGGTTACATACTCCATCCCTCACAGAGCTTGCTGCCACAGCTCCTGCTTTTACCCCAGCTTTCTGTCTGGGCAAAAGGTGCAATAGCTGGCTGGTATCACACACATGGTGACTGCCCAGCAGTTTCAGCACACGTACTAGCTCCACATCTACTTATGCATATAAGTTTTTTTGTCTTTTCCTCAGTGACATAGATATTAGCGATCCAAATACCAATTTTCACTAAACTTTTCAAAATTCATTACTTTTAAGATGGCAGATCCACCCTGTCCATATTGTTTGAAATTAGCTTTAGGATTCAAAGGTTTTGAGGGATAGTTGGAAGAAAGATGTACAGATAGGCCAAAAGAATAATTACATAAGCTTTGCTTCTTTAGGAATTCAAGTTTTAAAAAAGCAATATAAATACACAATGATGACAATCTTTACCTTTTGGCTTTCCACAGCAGTACTTTATTGCATTCAGAGACCCTTCAGTGTCACTGGAAAAGACTTCTGCTTCCCCCAACATTTGTGGTGCTTGATTTCTGCCTGTTTGCTGCAGAGGGAACAAGTCTGCAAACTTCAGACACTGCAGAGGATGTGCTGGGCCTCCAGAGGACTTGTTAAGATGTCCAATGGCCCTGCTTCACAGATTCTTTACAGGCTGGGATGAGGAATGCCTTATCAACCCTAAATCACATGAGACAGGTTGAGAAAAAAAAGGACAAAAGAGCATGATCTCCAGAACAAATAATACATTTTAAAACATTTACAGAATACATTGACATAACTATTTGTATTGGGTTTGCGTGACGAGGTTTTGGTAGTGGGGGGGCTACAGAGGTGGCTGCTGTGAGAACTTGCCAGAAGCTTCTCCACGTGTGACAAAGCCACTGCCAGTCAAGTACAAGACAGACCCACCGCTGGCCAGGGCTGAGCCCATCAGTGACAGCAGTAAGACCTCTGGGATAACAGACTTAAAAGGGGGAAAAAACTGTGGCAAAACAACAGCAGCCAGAAGAGACGAGTGAAAATATGTGAGAAAAACAACTCTGCAGACACCAAGGTCAGTAAGTGGCAGGAGGAAGCTCTCCAGGTGCTGGAGCAGAGATTCCCCTGCAGCCTGTGGTGCAGACCATGGTGAGGCAGCTGTGCCCTTGCAGTCCGTGCTCGACCCTTTGGCAGAGCAGAGATCCACCTGCAGCCCGCGCTGGACCTCACAGCAGAGCAGGTGGATGCCCAAAGGAGTCTGTCACCCTGTGGGAAGACCACACCGGAGCAGGCTCCTGACAGGAGGAAGCAGGAGTCCACACTGGAGCAGGCTTGCTGGCAGGACTTGTGACCCCATGGGGGACCAACACTGGAACAGCCTGTTCCTGAAGGATTGCATCTTGTGGAAGGGACCCACACTGGAGCAGTTCTTCTGGAAACAACTCACATTTTAATATAGATTCTTCCATTTCACAGTTACGTAACTGCTTCTCTCACACCTAGTAAGGAACTTGGAAAAATGAGATTTAATGAGTATTGTATTTTACAGTGGACCTTACACTCTTTATCCATTTTTGCATTAGACACATACATTATATAAATACCTAAGGAAGCTAATGCTGTGTAGCTTATTGTTTTCTCCAGCTTGAAAACAGATATTGGCCTTTATTAACCACTTTAGCGTGATTATATCTTCTGGGTCATTGATCTTTAAGCTTTTCCTTTTAGGCCTACCATAACAATATGGCTTAGAGACGTTTTTAAATATGCTAGTTGGAGCTGAATATATCAATTATTTTGGTAAAGCTTCTCAGTTAGCTTTAGAATAGAAATGAAACAGCTCTCTCTCCCATTTTTCAACTGTTCATAATTCTGAAGAAGCATTTGTATTTGAAAACTCTATAGGTGAAGACAGCATTCAATACTGGGAACCCATACTGAGATATGGAGAATGGGATTTATATTTCAAAAGACCTAATAGACTTTCTATTGCCTTCAGTGTTCCAGGTGAGTGGCTGGAAGACCATCTGGCAAATCTCTGCCAGACTCTTAAGCTGACACAAGGTTGAAGGTCTGGCACCAGCATTTGTGCCAAGTTTCATACTAACAGAAATTTGGACGGGTATTGAGGACAACTTTTATAAAGCACTTGGCAATCAACATCAAAATATTTCCAACACCATCCTAACCAAGATTTTTATATCATTTATTCTGAAAAAGGAAAGAGACCATCTTTTATCTAGGGAACTACTACCAGTATTTGTGTGATTGCTACAGAAAGTGAATATATAGGACCTAATTTTAAATACCTTCCCCCATGAAAGCTGTTTTGCTTTGGTTCTGGAATGATGCTCTGTAACACAGCTTTGTTGTCAGGTCATAGGTAAGCACAGAAAAATGGCAACCCTTCAAAACCATTTGTTGAAAATCCATCCAAATTTGGACCTCTTTAGACTTAAGATTCTGACAACATAAGTTGGCATTACTGTATTTCTTTACCATGTACAGTTATATATAAGAGGATGCTAAGAATTATATGTTAAGAGGATGATATATTTTTCATGCTTACAAAAACCTTACTGGCAAAAGTGTTAGTAAGGTGCTTATTGAAAATACTTTTAAAATTTATTTTCAGTTTTACTTTAAAAATGCTTCAAAAGCATACTGCAGGAGACACCTGACCTAATTTCCAAGTCAATAAAAAATTTTTGCACTGAATCCTAATTCCGTTCAGTAATCTAAAATATTAATTTTGACATATGAAAACTTAGAGTCAAGAAGAGAAATCCAATACTGCAGACCATGCCTATTAAGAAGCTCAAAGAGAGCAAAAGACACAGCTATAGCAGGATCTATAGGCAAACAGCAAGGTTGCTATAACACTTGGTAACATGGGAAACATTTGGTACATTATTATTTCACAATCTTTACATTCTCAAACCCAGTTCAAGGGAGTGCACTGTAAAATTATGCTCTATGGTTTCCTATAAGGCCTGGTTGATATTACATAAAACAAACTGTGTGGGAACTAAACTAGGTCCTATTATTTACAACATTCTTTCCATGTTATTTATTACACTGAATTAGTTTAGATATATACCCTATATATTTAATATTAATCTCTGGATTGTTTTGAGTTAGCACATTATTCCTTAAATTCTATTCCCTTTCTTTTCTTTTGTTTATGATCTGTAATAAATTCTTACTGTTTCTCTTTCTTCATTTTACAAGGTAAAAACTGTTCTTAATGCCTCATCTTATGGGTATAAAAATGGAAGTTGATGGAGTACACTGTTATGATTTATACAACTTCACCCAGAACTACCCATGTATTTAATTCCATAGTGAGATTATAATGTCTTTATAACTACCATTTATTTCTGAATAAAATTATTTGATACCCAAAATGCATAACTTTGGTTACAAGAGAGAAAACCAAGAAAACCTAGAAACAGATCCATTATCAATGTACAACAGTCAAGCTATCTGAAGTCAGACTTTAGATCTGAGCATATGTTGCACACTGGTTTTGTCTTGGTGCTTTTCCTCTCTGGAGTACTAGCCTGAGAGAATAAAGATGATCCCATAACTAATTACTACCTTGCATATAAACATTTCTCTTTTAAGCTTTTAAATCCTGGACTGTCAGTGGGGGAAATCTCAAAGCCTCTTAATTTTTTAGCTAGTAATGTAGTGGGAAAGCACCAAGATACTTCAATTCAAGTAGGAAACTGCTAAGCTGTTAATCAAAGCACTTGGTATACAACTTACACTATCTCTGTTGTTGCTACAATAAAACGACTTCACCTCTCCATCGAAGATGAGACTTCAAATTTCTAGTAAACTTCTCCCAGCAGCATGAATGCATCTCATCATCATCATCATCATCATCACAATTATCCTGGGAATCAGAAATTTTTTAAAAAGGAAAAAAAACCAGACCAGAAAAAGCAAAAAGTTTAGGTTTCAGCTGGATCACCACTGGTGTAAGCAAACAATTACATGATGCGATTATCTGCAACATGAAAGTGAATGCAATTACTAGGAATGCAATTACTTCTTGTGAGAGAAGTTATTGAATGAAATATCAAGACAACATAGACAAAGTAAAATAAATGTAATAGTGTTCATGCACTTCTAAGACTCAAGTAACATACTATACAAATGAAAATTCACAACTGATTTCTCCTTTCATTTTAGTTGTTTCATTTTTATATTGCTTGCTGAAAAACAAAACTCTGTTGACCTGTACCTGTCACTTCAAAAATATGAATGAAGAGAGAGAAATCTCTCTTACTAGCATCAGTCCATATGCATTCAATGACTACCATGTACTGAACCCCTTAGGCAGAATCAGGGCAGTTGGAAGGAACCACTGGAAAACACACCAACACCCTACTCAGTGTAAGTCCATTCAGATCCAAATGCTGAAGGCAGTGGCTAGTCGAGAGTCAAGTGTCTCCTTGGGTGGAGATTCCACAATCTGTGCAGGCAATCTGTTGCAGCATTTGACCACTCAGGGCAAAACTTTTCTCCTTGCACTGGGATGGGTTGCCAAGGTTCCAGTGTTCTAACTTCTGGTCACAGGCTCTTGTTCTACCACTGTGCTGCTCTGAGAAGAGTCTAGCTCTGTCTCCTCAACACTCTCCTGTGAGGGAGGGATATGGAGCATCAGCCTTCTCTTTTTAGGACAGAACAAACACATCTCTCCTCGTACATCGTGTGCTACAGCCCCCTAAACATCAAAATGGCTCTCTGATGCATTTGCTCCACTATATCAATGTCTTTTCTGCACTGGGGAGCGTAAAACTGGACACAGCACTAGAGATGCAGTCCCAGAAGTGCCAGATAGAGGGAAAGAACCACCATTTCTCTTCAACTGCTGATTAACCTCCTCCTAGCACAGCCCACGATGCAGCTGCCCTTCTTTGTCAGAAGTGCAGCTCACTGGTGACTGAGTGCAATTCAATGCCCACAGGGACCTCAGGTCCTCTTCTACAAAGCTGCTTCCCAGACAGCCAGTGCTGCCCTGTGCCGTTGCATGGGTTTATTCCATCCTGGGTGTAGGACTTTGTATTCACCTTTGGTGATTTTCCTGAGGTCCCTGACAGCCCATTTCTGGAGCCTGACAAAGTTCCTTTAAACAGCAGCCCTGCACTCCCGTGTACTGAACACCCTTCCCTCTTCATATATCTGCAAACAAGCAAAGGATGCACTTGATCCAGTCATCCAAGCTGTTACTGAGAACAGGCATGGTTGGCATCGATTCCTGAGGCAAGCAACTCATACCTGGCTGCCAGGTAAGCTTTGTACCAGTGATCACTACCTTAGAGCTCAGTGGCTGAGATAATTTTCCACCCATCATACTGTCTGTTTATCCAGCTCACCAGTTTGGCTGTAAGAGCACTATGTAGATTGTTAAAGGCCTTGCAACACAACATCCACTGCTCTTAATGGCTTAGCTGGTCATCTCATCACAGAATAGAAGGCAGATGACCCTCCTAGACCACATGGCACAAAGGATATATAGGTAAAGAAAGCTTATCACAGCTGAGAAGTGTCATAGGAAGCAGTTCCACAACAACTGTTTCCAACTGGTGCAAACTAGAAAATAAAAAATCAGAAATTTGGGAAGCCAGAACCAGTTAGTTACCTGCTGGCCTTGCATTTTCTTCTGAAGTTTTCTTGGGAAACTTCTCTTTCCCCAAGGCTTCTGCTCATTGTAAACATGATGCCCTCTGAAATTCAAAAAAAGGAGTCAGGATTTTCATTTTCTCTGTCAGTTGTAGCAATTTCTCATGCAAATGCAACAACACTGGAAGCTCAGAAGTGCAAGATTTAGAGTATATGTCCGTATCACTCATTGCCTGAAATGAACAGATTTCTTCACTAAAATACACAAAGCTTGTTAAAAATTTTGCTATGCTAAGCCACACATTGATTTTTCTTTTCAATGTCATATGAAAAATGTTCCAAGCCAAAAACGTTTCTCTGTCGTCATGTGAATCATCACAGCACTAACTTACATTCACATCTCCCAATGAGCTCCAGAGTTTTGCTTTCAGTTGCACTGCTACAGAATGAAGCTATCAAAAAGAGGAGAGGAAAGCTGCACTAGGATTTTGCTGTACATAGGTGATGCTGCTGAAAATATACTAATGCTGAGTGCTTATGAAGATTTTTAAAGCAAAAAACTTAGTGAGGCAATAGCAGAGGCAAATGGATTTTGAAACCCATCCATACACACTTCATGTAATGCTAAGTTTTGTAAAACACTATGCGAGGATGTACCATATGTCAAATTGCAGAACAGGCTCTGACACTACCAGTTTCATACAATTTAATAACAAGCATTTAAACTTCAACCATTTCTAGTGACTCAGGTGACAATATGCTTGAATATCAGACTATCTCCTCTGTTTTCCACAGCCAGCCATCTTGAGAGTTGCCATAATAATTTAAATTTATCTGCTGATTATTTTTTCTTAAAGCATTGTTAGCAGCAGCAGTCCCACTGTTGTGCTGAAGATGCAGTTTTCTTTTTAGCCTTAATTTTCAGGTGTTCATATATATTTTTCTAAGAACATGTAATACCTAAAGCTACTTAGTATATTTCAAAGAGGCAGGAGGGAAGGAAGAAGAGAAGAAAAAAACACCTCTTCATAGGCTCAGTTTTTGGAATTGTTAGTTTCACAAAACCCAAAGAAAACTGAATTTGTACAAAACAAGGAAACTTGTTTATTTCCATCTAATGGCAAAATTTAAAAAAACCAAAACCTTTCTAATACTTGCAGTTGTGGTCTGTAAGGACCATTAATCATTCCAAGTATTTTATTTCAGGAATAGATGGTTTTAAGTAACAAAGAAATGTAGTGTTGAGGAAATGCTTCTATTCATCCACACAGTTTTTTAACTGAAAGAGGAATGTGGTATTGAGGATAGGTTCTTAATTAATCTAGACAGTTATAGTTCACAATCATCTCTTGAAGCTTTGATGTCTATCAATTGCTACTTAGAATGACAGGAGGGAGGTTATTAGATTTTACTAGTATTTGTTCTTCTGGTTTTTTAAAAAATAAAAGAATGGGAAGAAAACAAAAATATCAGCATAATTTTGTTTGGGGAGAAATTTAAAAGAAAAAAAAAAACCAAAACAACAAACCAAAGTCTAACATGGTTTATACGTTCAAGAATAAAAGTTGTCAGTAAAAATGCGAACAATATGTAAAACAGAGACAAGTCATGGTTGTTGTGGGAAACTGTAAATTTGAATCCTTCACTTTGTGTATTCCAAAGCAGATGTTCAGCTGCTATAAATCAGCAAAACTCCCTGACCCTTAATTTCTTAACCACAAGAATGTGCTGAGGATTTTTTTTTCACTGAATTTAGTTAAGCTAAGTAGCAGTATTCTAGCTATTTTAAGAACTACAACACCCTCTATAGGGCAAAGAATTTTCATTCAAATGTGGAAAACCAGTTAAATTCAATGATCCAAAGCAACCACTGGTTGCATTTTTCCAAAGGCCGAGCCTGAGTGCATGTTACATCCATACACAGTCTATACAAATCAGCTACATATAACTATAATGATTTATAAAATCCTATTATTTATTTTGGTGTGATGATAGCATTTTATAAAGAGGCAGTAGGAATTCATCTTTTGACGAAAGAAAAGACCATCTCAACTCAATTATGAGGTTACTCCTGAACCCGCTTTCCCTGAATTTTCTCATTTCATGGGTGCTATTCTCAGTGCTGCCCCGTATCTCCTCTGAACAAACAAGTCAAACCCAACATGGCTGCTCCTTTTGAATTTGATCCTTGCATTCTTCCTTAGGTATTCTTAAAATGTTACAAGTATGCGATACTTTTGAAGGTTGCACTGCCGACACAAATGTGTCACAGGCCCGAAGAACTGACAGATTCTTGCACAGAGAGTATCAATATGAAGGTAGATGGGATTTTCTGCTGCCTCTGCGAAAAGAGATGAAATAATGAATTTTCATCACAGATCAGAAGGACACAACATCATACAGGAAGAAAAGATTGTTGCAAGAATAAAAAAAGCAGTAACATTTAGATTAATACTTAAGGGACAAAACAACAGCTAGGATGGAAAATTTAATAAAAAGACAAGCATTATTAAACAGAAGTATTGTAGATAAAGGGGAGATTAGAACCAGTGTGTCAGGCTTTTAAAAAAGAGGAGTTTGAAACAGAAAACCTGTAAAAGTAAGAAAAAGAATTTAGAGAGCAAGACATTTTAATGGGCAAATGGTTTTGATTGCCACACTTAGAGAAGGAGGTGCCTGCCCCTTTACTACAGACCACTTTCTGAGCAATCTCAACCACCTCTTCATTCTGCATTCTTCCAACACATCACCTGCTTGGAAACAAAACTTCCCCAGTAAAACCAACTTTTCCTCAGTCTTTCCAAGACAAAAAGTAAAGCCAATCTAATTGATGGCATTGATGGCCTCTTCTGCAGGAAACCAGTCCTCTTAGAAGACTGGAACTTTCCTGTTTAATTTTGACTAAATAATGCATATTTAATTCTTTTAACATTTCAGTGCAATCAATATATTTCAATTCAGCTTTATTGAAATCAAAAATTCAGTCCCTTGTATCAAATAACTTTTTAGTTTGAAGTGCAGGTCATGTTACTAAAACTGATGAATCTACATGCCTTATATCTTTTCTTTTGTGCATTGTCACTGCCAGGTAAAGTCTGCAATTAACCAGAGGATACTGACTGTGCAGCAAGTTATTAGCCCACTGATGTTGCATTAAGCTTGCCTGAGTCACTTCTAACTAATAATGCCAGAGATATAGTACTAGTATCACTGTGTTGGAACTTGACATTCTTAATATAATTATACTCCTAACAGTCTTAATAATGACAGACTTTTTTCCTTTCCAATTACAATGTCATTTTTTTTTCCTTTTTCTCCCCAAAAAATTGAAGTGCATAATCCAAAGCATTTGCTGAGAGCTACACACTGAGTGACCATGTAAGGATAATGGATGTTTAAATTTACCTGTCTCTGTAAGATCATTTTATCTGAAAATTAATAGAGAACCTCAGGATGCTTTGGGAGGGAAAAGATGACTCTTGTCTTTAAACAACATGAAAATGCCATGGTAACTTGCAAAAAATGAATAAATTACTGTTTCTGAAATAGTCCATTTTCTTCTTCCATACACTTATGAATCCTAAATGAAATGAAATGCAACAGTGAGTAGAATGGTTAAGTTCTGATGTAGCTTGTACTAGGAATATAGGGGTATTCACTCACTGGTGTTTCTGCAAATGATGGAGTTTTAACTCCAGCAGTTTTAAACAGCTTACCTAAAACTAATATATTGTCTATAGCATTAAGACACTATATATTTGACATATACACAAGAAATAACTCATTTTTTACCTTGCTATCAAAAAAAAGTTGTGATTCTCCAGAAATTCCTTCCCATTCCTCAAGGATGTCAATCCCAAGCATTCACATGCACAGGATAATCACTGGCTTGTTTAGTCTTATCAAGAGATTCTGAGGGCAAATACCTACTAATACTAAATTGCTCTTTTTCTCTCTTCTGTAATTTCAGTAGGAGCCAGTAAACTAAGAACTTTTTCGAATCTAGCACTAATTCATCATTTCAAAAGAGAAAGTAAGAGACATGAGAGCTTTCTGTTTCTTAGACTTGGACTCTATCTTCTCAGAGAATCTGGTCCTGATACAAAGGTCAAAAGAGAAGTTTTACCATCTTCTCAAAACAAAGAGGCCTAAGGAGAGACAAAGGAGACCGTGAAAGTGTCAGGGCCATAGGAAGTCCCTTGACACCTGAAGAATTTAAATTTTGTGCCCAAATTTTCCTCCCAGCCTTCTTCCTGGTAGAAAGCACCTTACTCTGCTCTAGACCAGAGGACCTTTTCCTTTGCCAGACAAAACCCCCTGTTAGGCTACCCCAGTTCAGGATGGGGACACTGGGCAGATAAGCATGACACCATGTTGTCTCTTCCATACAGTGTCCCACTGTCTGACCTCACCAAAAAACAGGGATCAGCATCTCTTCCCACCACCACTTTGCCATCACTGCTACTACAATTATCTTTACCTCTTCACCAAGAACTAGTTGGAAGAATCAATGTCAGCCACAGTTCAGAACTTACCTCTGCTGCAAGGGATGGAGTAATCAGCATTTTGTAAGCTGGTGACATTCATTATTCCTCAGACACAAATGTGCACACAATGGAATTTTGAGCATGACTTCCAATACTAAAATTTCTTCTCAGAGATCACCCTGAGAGCAAACAGTCATATAGCACTTCATGCTATTTATATTGCACTATAAACAGAGTCCAGATATATTCACATGAGTAGGAAATAGGCATCCAACCCCAACAGGTAGACAACTAAACATTTTTGTGATTTGGATCAACAGCATTTTCTAGCCCACCACAATGTTTCAACTTCTAAATAATATTTTTTCTATACAGATCTGATTTATGGATTGATTTTTGTTTTGTTTGGATCGAGAGGGCAGAGGGACGGGGTGAGGTAATTAAAATATGGGAGTAAACAGAAAAGGGAACTGTAGAAAACTTTAATTTTAATACTCATTTCTACATCCTCAGAACAATTTAGTAATATAACACCACTGTGATTCCCTTTGGATTTGTATGGACTAAGTAGCCTGCCATTAATTAATATATTTGTTTTTCCTACCACCCAAGTCAGCATTTTTAAAGACAAGTAAGGCAAAGCTATTTCAGTGTGGATGAACTGTACTGAGATTTCTCTGGTAAAAATCTACAATGTCTGTAATTTGTACTGCTGTCTGTAAACAGTTCATAGCAGTAAACCTATAAATTCTCAATTAATCCAAAAGCTTTCATAAATAGATTTAATTCTTAAAAAATATATTAAGTAAAGCAAATGGGGCTGCACACGTATATGCTTATGTTCCATACCTACTCCTTCTGTCTAGTGGAGAACTGTTCTAAAATGAAACATACTGCAACCAACAGAATCAAGATAGTTTGGATTAGAGATTAGAAGGGAGAGAACAGTATCTGCTACGTTTTCCTAAAACCCCAACCCCACCACACCAGCTTGCAAAGAGAATAAGCTGCATTGCACAAAGAAAAAAAAGAAGTGCACCTTAAGTCACCAAATCAACCACAAGATGGCAGTCCAACATTAAAAAAAGGAAAAAACCCACGCCTTTAATAGACGCTATTTGAAAAAGTAGTTTAAAATCTATGCATATTATTCATAATATAGCCAAACAATGCTGTAGAGCAGTAATTTTCAATCTTTCTCTGTTTGCACACCTCTAAATACTTAAAAGACTTAAAGACCCAATATGCAGATAAATCTGCTGTTTATCTTCCATGAAGCCCTGACTTCATAGTACAGTTTTTACATCCGAGTCCACAGAGAAAGGGATTTAAATACCAGTTTCATAATTTTAGAAAATACTGTTTTCATGTAGTAGGATGCAGATTTGGACTCTCTTTGTTCAGAGTTCTGACTTCAATCCACTTACATTTATTTCTGAAACACAGCATAGCTGTCAACATGTTATTACACAACTGAGCTTGTAGTTTCTCCCAATCATCCTTTTTAGTTTCCCCCTCATTAACTGCAACTCAACTACCTACATAAATTCACACACAAAGCTTCCCGTGCAAATCTTTGGAAGGCATATGCAACATACCACTAGCTTATGAATGCCCAACACTTATAAGAAACTGAGGACATCCAGAGTCTCATTTGCTCGGATTCAGTGTTGTTTGCTACAGCTGATGTACAGTTTACTTTTTACCGTTTGTATTAGTGAGGCTAATGATTTCAGTGATATTTCATAGTATTTCCAAAACAATTTCCCACAGATTTTCCTAACCAGCACATGACAGATTGTTCCAGTTGGCACATATCCCCAAAATTGCTCTCTTGTTCCTAGATTAATTAATTTTTATTTGTCTATATTGAATTCCATGTGCTGTATGCCAACCAAATCAAGATGGGTCAAATCACTTTACATCTTGTGTCTCTCATTACTGTCTTTGCTTTTGTCAGTATTGTGAGTAACTCTGAAAATGTGTTTTCTCATATCAAATTATATGGATCAAATTAGCAATATCAGAGTTCACAGTCACTGGTGAGAGCATTTTTACACAACACAAGGCATTAGCTGCAAACCGGTTACTGCTACACAAAAATACTGCTACTGCACCAAAATGTGGCAAATTGTCATTCCAACTCAGGTTAGAAATATAGATTTAATTTTATGTTGTGATCTTAGAGGAGTATGAGCTGCTACCTCACCTGCAGGTCTGTAATCACAGATTTGAAGCTGATAAGCATTCTTCCACTCTATGGTGAGAAAGTAAATCTGTTGCACTTTAATTTAGAGCACATTAAACTGCAGGATCTCTTCTGGCTCACAGTTCTCCAGATTGTGACTCAGCTTTTCCTTACATGTGGAGAAGTTTCACTGTGGATACCTGTTTGTACCTATGAAATCAAAGGGCCTGCTTATTCTTATTAACTCGCTTTCCACAATCACCACAGAGAATCATTTAGGCTTGAAAAGACCTCCAAGATTAAGCCCAATCTTGGATCACCACCTTGTCAACTAGACCATTGCACTTGGTGACACATCCAGCCATTTCTTGAACACCTCTAGGGATGGTGACTCCACCACCTCCCTGGGCAGTCCATTCCAATGCCTGATGACCCTCCTCATAAAAAAATTCTTCCTGATGTCGAACCTGAACCTGTCCTGGTGCAGCTCCAGACTATGACCTCTCATCCTGTCGCTGGTTGCCTGGGAGAAGAGCCCACCCCTCACCTCCCTACACCCTCCTTTCAGTTAGCTGTAGTGAGCCTGAGCCTCCTCTTCTCCTGGCTAAACAACCCCAGCTCCCTCAGCCACTCTTCATGACTTACTCTCTAAACCCTGCACCAGCTTTGTTGCCCTTCTGTGGACACACATAATGGTTTTCTTGAAGTGATGATCCAATGCACCAGAGACGGAAGTGGAGGAGGAGCAGCTTTTCCAGCCTTTTAGCGCTTCTGAGTGATGCTATACAACTCCTCTGCCACACAGCAGTGGCCATCACCCCACTGTAGGGTCAGCATTCTTGTTTTACAGTGCCTTCTCCCCTCCATTCTCCACTTGTCTACTGAATGGTTTTTCAGATTGCATCCTGAGCATCCATGACAATGTAAGTCTTCTTCCTTACAACAAGCCCAGGAACTTGAAGAGATGGCCTAAAACTTGCACTTCTTTCCTCTGCCTTGTAAAGCCTTCGTATCAATGGATATAGTCCGAAATTTGTTAAGCTGACTGACTTAGACATGCATCATGGCACCATTTTGATAATTACTTCTCTGAAATATTTCAAATGTATATACAACAACACACTTTAAAATAAATGTACTTTGGTATTTTCCTCCTGCTCATGGGATATTTACAATTTCAAGTCTGGTATACCTTGTTTTAAACTCAATTTACTACAACAAAATTTGCTTTTTAATGCACTATTGATTTGAAAGACACAAAAACTAGCAACATGATGGCCTTTGTTATAGTTTGTACAAAACTTAATTTTGTTGTCATGATGTCTTTAATTCTAATTAAATTCCTTCACATTGTTTGAAGTTCTTTCTTTATGCTAAAAATCAAAAAGTGTCCAGTATAATTGCATTATTTATTAAAATCCAGAATCCATTCTGTTAATCGATACTGAAGGAAATTGATGATTTGTCAGTAATTATTCAGAAAATGCTTAACTGTGCATATACTTGAAAACATTTAAAAATCAGAAGTACAACCACCCCATCTTCTGATCAATTCGTGGTATGACATGTCAGAAAACTCAGAAACATGCTTGGTATTGGGTATTTTCATATTTAATTCAGAATGATTGCACATGTAAGACCCTCAATATGTCCTCAATCTTCATAAAAGCACTGAGTGTATGATGAAAGACAAGGAACTACTGGAGAGGGTCCAGTTGTGGGCCACACAAATGATTAATGGACTGGAGCATCTCTCTTTCGAGGAGGGACTGCTGGAACTGGGCTTATTCAATCTAGAGAAGACTGAGAGAGAATCTCATTACTGCATATAAATATCTCAAAGGTGGGTGTTAAGAGGGTGGTGCCAGGCTCGTTTCAGTGGTGCCCAGCCACAGGATGAGGAGCAGTGGCCATTAACGAGAACACAAGAAGTTCCACCTCACCATAAAGTAGAACTTCTTCACGCTGAGGGTGGCAGAGCGCTGGCACAGGCTGCCCAAGGTTGTCATGGAGTGTCCCTCCCTGGGAATATTCCTGTGTCACCTGCTGCAGGTGACAGCCTTAGCAGGGGCTTGGATAAGATGATCTGACAATTATCACAGGGGAGATTCAGATCAGATTATTAGAAAAATCTTTTTCACCGTTAGGGCGGTCAGGCATTGGAATAGGTTGCCCAGGGAGGTGGTGGAGTCACCATCCCTGAAGTGTTTAAGACGTGTCTGGATCTGGCGCTGGATGATGTGGTTTCGTGGTTACAGTGGTAGTGCTGGGTGATGCTTGGACTCGATGCTCGTAAAAGTCTCTTCCAACCTCGATTCTATGATTCCATAATTCTATCTCCAGCGGTCCCTGCCAAGCCTACCGATTCTGTGATTCTGTTCAAATGGGTGGCCACAACACCGCAGCTCCATTTCGGCTGCTCACCACAGAAGGAATTCCAAGTGCGAATACACAACAGTTTGATCTGGGGAACTTTCAGGTCCAAAGGCTTTCCCCTAGGAGGACACCTCCAGCCCGGATTTGTCAGAGCAGCGACTGCGCCCACACAGCCGCGGCCCGCCCGCCCCCGGGCTCGCGGAAGCACCAGAGCCTGCTGGGGAAGCGGAAGGGCCGCC
>VZTI01002167.1:393340-446819 GCA_013397865.1 Struthidea cinerea | reverse complement strand
GCTCTGGGGCCGTGTGCCTGAGGGGCGCCGTGCCCTGGGCACTGCTCGTGTTCCTGTGTCAGCGGCACCTCGGCGCTGGCCCACGCGGGGAAATGATGCGGCAGCTTCCCTTGCTAAATAATTATTTTGGTTTTTTGCAGCATGGTCGTCTTTAGACACGAATCTCCGCAGGAACTTAAAATTGTGTAAAAAAGGATCTGAATTTATTAAATATATCAACAGTGTCTCATGTCGTGATTTTACGTAGCCAGTGGAAACGAACATAAGTTCTGCTTTGTTTTTGGTTTTTTTGCGAAGAATATGTGAGTCACAAATAGACTTAGCAAAAGTGGGGACAGGCTTGGGACAGAAGCCCACAAATTCGTTTTTTTAAACTGGTTATTTGGCCATGGGAGCAGGTGCATGCCAGTATTAAGATGTGTCAAGAGATAACGCGGCAGTAGCGCTGGAACCTGCGGTATTTGTAACGTGTTTTTTCTATATTTAAGTTATGTAGCTTATGCATAGTTTCTTCTTGATGGAGACTTGCTGGTGGTCCTTAAAAGTGCAATTGCAAGGCTTTCCTATAAAAATTATATGCAAGGAATCAGTCTGTGTACCTTTCCTTGCTGAAAAAGGGGAATACTAGCCTTCTCTGTAACTTCCATGGGGTTTGAAGAATTCTAATAATGATTATGATGTTCATGATAAAACTACTGATTCCTGGAGCAAATTTGTAGGTGATAGTGGAATTTATACTTCTAAAAAAAAAATGCATCCATGTTTCAGGGTAAAGTTGCTTGAAGCAGAAGTTTCTTAGTGTTTTCTGTTCCTTGCCTTATTTTTCTTTTTTTTATTTAAACAAGGGTGTTGTCATCTATGTAGTTTCAGTAGATTTGGGAGCTGCATAGCTGCTCCCCATTACTGGACACAGTGCAATACCAGACTCATATCTTTTTCCCTAGGTTTATCTGTCTTCAGATGATTAAATGATAAATGTTTAGGGAAAAAAGCCAAATCCCTTCTAAGATCTAGAGTTTAAGCAGGCACAGTAAAGCTGTTGCTTTTCCTAAAAATAAATTGATTATTGAAATGTAATTACTGTCTGAAATATCTCTTTACATCTTGGTAATGTTGCTGTTTCAGTACAAGGTGTGCGCAAAGTCAGCAAAGAAGAATTGGTGTTAAAAAGCTTAATTATTTCTTTAACTGGTAATGTTGGATTGCCACAATTGAAGTTTTAAAGATAATTTGTATGAGAAATTTTAGCAGTTTCAAAATTTCTTGAAATGTGTGCTATAATGCGCTGTACTTGTGATTGACTGAAAGATTAATGGAAAAGGTCTCTGGAGTTCTTGGTGGGTTCTGCAGTGGAGCTGCTATTTCCAATCTATCTTTAGTAAAGTCCTGTGACTACAATGTGTAGTGTATCTGTTCTCTTCTCTATATCCTCCTCAGCATAATTAATTTTGTGTAGCAAAACCCCATGACATTAAGTTAGTCTGTTTGAAGGTCTTGTGCTGAGAATCAAAACAGTCGGTTCCAGTCACTTACCTTGTGTACCTGCATAATACTTTCACCCAGCTTTCAGTTTCTATTTTTTTGAAAAAGTTCTGCAGCATTTACTTGCTGCAAAGGAGGCCTGTTGACACTGACTCATCAAGATTTAAAAGAAAAAAAAACCAAACAAGTATATCAAGCTTTATTATTTCCAAAGACTTGAAAGTTTAAAAGATAGACCCTGTTCCAATAAAATGTGCAGAAAGCACCAAACAACTAGTTTGGTGTTGGATTTTTTTTTTGTGTTTATTTCTTTTGATTGTAGTGCCAACACTGGCATTTTTTTCAGATACTTTCTGCACATTGTCTGATCCTTTCTCAAATCAAACCCTTTGGAAGTTGAGAACTATGGTTTTCATTTGGAAAGAAAAGTAGGCAGTAGGGAAGATGTTGAGGAATGTGGGACTCATACGTGTCAGTTTCTCTGTAAAGGTAGCAGCATTCCAGAAATCCTGTTATGCACCAAACTTGTTGACCATCATACTCATTTGAAGATGGGCTGATCTGTGAGCAGTTCAGAGAACTGACCCAGCTCATGTGGATGTTCTGTTGGAAGTTAGTGACAGTAATTCCCTCAGTTTGCTGCATTGGCAACTTTAAATATATTGGTTTTATTCCTTATATAACAAAGGAGCCGCAAAAGCGTGGCTGCAAAGTTGTTGTGAGGGTTTTCATGTGTAGTTCTTTACAGAATTTTTTTCTTTTCATGATTGGAGCAGAATTTGCAGTTTGAACCTTGTGGATTCCATTTACCAGAATCCTCAAAGCAGACACAGGAATGTAGTGCAAAGCTTCAGTCTGCTCTTCAGTGCTTCCTGACATAGATAGGAGGACTTGGGAAGGAGCTGAGAAGGTGACATACCGTAAAGGAACATACTTGTATTAGGAGTAAATTTCTCCATTGATCCAAGGGACAAATTTCATGCGTAAAACTGCTCACTCCCAAGGCATGAGGCATCATGTCTATCCAATGTAAATGGCAGATTTGCACACCTTTCAGAGTGACATAAGCTGTGTTCTCACTGGTCTTTGGAAAGAAAGATATGGAATGGTCTTCTCAAACAAGCATTTAACTGCAAAGGCGTAGTGGGAAGTACAGTTTATGTGTATATGGATAACATACAATGTAAAAAGGTCCATTTTCGCTGGATTCTCTTCAAGCTTCCAGTTGCCCAATGTAGTGGTAGCCAGCCAGGTAGTTTGTACACATTCCTCATACCTTTGCAGGATTTCCTGTCTTTTTATCCACAACCTATTCAGTAGCGTTTTGTTGTGGTATTGCTGTAGTAAATGATCCTTCCTTTATGTGGGCAGAAGAATGTTGTTTGTTTTTTGGGGGTTTTTCTCCCCACAGAAAATTTTGGAGGTTTCATTCTACTGTAAAGGTACGCTTGGAAAACCCAAAGCCACAAGCAAAATGTGTATCATTCTATTCCCAGCACTAGAGAAAGGATGAAACATTAAGATGTGTTTGGGTCGTGCTTGGGTAATAATGTTTTATTCTAGTGTGTCAGGCAGTTCTTGTATCCCAAAAGAGAAAAAGGAATGCACTTCCATGGTGAGAGGTGGCTAAGGTCACTTGGTCTGTTCAGCCTGGAGAAGGGGAGAATGGGGAGACCTCACTGTGGTCTTCAACATCCTCATGAGGGGAAATGGAGGGGCAAGTACTGATGTTTTCACTCTTGTGACCAGTGACAGGCCTCGAGAAAACAGCATGAAGCAGCGTCAGGGGAGGTTTAGGCTAGGTATCAGGAACAGGTTTGAAAAACCAGAGGGTGATTGAGCACTGGAACAGGCTTCCCAGGGAAGTCACAGCACCAAGCCTGACAGTGTTCAAGGAGCTTTGTGACAA
Organism: Struthidea cinerea; assembly: GCA_013397865.1. Lineage (NCBI taxonomy): Eukaryota > Metazoa > Chordata > Aves > Passeriformes > Corcoracidae > Struthidea > Struthidea cinerea. The sequence continues at coordinate 443,428 of VZTI01002167.1, read as the reverse complement.
CGCCCTCAAGCACATGCTATGATTCTTGGGGTATCCTATGCAGGAACAGGAGTTGGACTCAATCCTCATGGGTCCCTTCCAACTCAGCATATTCTATGATTCTAGGACAAAAAGTGAATAGCAGAGCATCTTTGTAGCTAGATTGGATCAGCTAGGGTTTTTCTAATGTGGTTAGAGTTCCATGCTCTTTGCTAATTCCCTTGTCTCTTCAGTTAAAATTGGTTTTTGTACAGAGTGAAAATATTGAAGAGACACAGCATCCTTTGTGAAGTGACAGTTATGTCTATGGTGTCTTGGATGGAAAAAAAGTTTTAGAAACAGGCTAGTAGTAAAAAGATTCAGGAAAGTGGTGGAGTAGTCATAATAGAAGAATTAATGGGTTTTGTAGTGCTTTGGAACATGATGTGGCATATTAGATGAAGGACAAGAGTGGGTAACTAAGTCATGCGCTAATTTGGGCAAAATGTACGTAGAAGAGCTAAGAATTAGGTGTGAGAAAGAAACGTGGACCTTCATAAATGCCAAATGGGGAAATAAGGAGAAAAAACTTTGTATTGTGGGATTATAGTGTACAAAGGGTATAAACACAGATTTCTGAATGTCATTACTCAAAATATTGGGCAATGCACTGACTACCAACAGAATTCTAGATCCACTCCATCTCCCTGCCACACTGCCCCAAAAGGTTAAAGCAGCAGAGCAGTAGTGATGTTGAAAAAATTGGGTCAATGGAGCGTTTAATAGGGTTATAAATGACATGGAAGATGTATGGTAATGACACTATTTTATGTTTCTTGCAGGGAAATGGTGCTAATATTACTCATGGATAACAGGCACACAGATTAATTTAAAAAATATTGTTTTGGCTGCATTACATCTTTTTTCTTCTCTAAATTTTATCTTGAGTGAAAAGAGCTGTATGATAGATATGAATGGCTAAGAGAGAAAGTAAGTAGAAGTTACTCTGGATAAGAGATGCTCATCTTGGTAGCTTAGAGGGTGGCCAGGCCATTCTTACAAATCATAAGGAAGAGTGTGGGGTTGATGAGTGTTTAGATTGCCGAAAATGTGACTGTTGTGGAGGGTTAAAAAGGTAAGTTGGTGTGGTTGCAGGCTGAGGTAGACTTGAACCCAGCTGGAGTTCAGAATGCTGATTCCTGAAATTTTACCTGAGCTGTAGTTCTGTAGAGCTTTTAAAAAAGAGAGCAAGACCATACTGCCTGAAGCCCTTTTTTTTGCTTAACAGCTTTTAGGATCTTAATATTTATTAAGCATTAAGCAGCATTTAAGTAATAAGAAGTGTTTCCTCAGGTATTATATATGTGTTTTGCCTGTAGTTCTATTCTGTGAAATTCTGTGTGATACTAAGTTTACATTGTCTGTCTCAAGTTTGTATTCATTCTGGTGGATAACTTGATGTTCTTTGTTTTTAGGAAGCAATTTTGAAAAACAGGGCAGGGTTAAGCTGAGACAGTTCATGCCTTCTATAAGAAGCCTGAAGAATGTGGAGCAAATTTGAGATTTCTGAAGTGTGGTTTAGTGATACCACACCCAAGTATGTTGTTTTTCTGCAGAAACAAATCATTAAAACAACTAAAAAAGCTCTCTAGTTGCAGTGTGCTTAGATGGCATGCCGTAACACTTCAAAGCAGAGGAGGACTTACCTTTTAATATTCTAAGCCTGCACAAACCAATTCAGAAAGTTTAAAGGACTGAGGATATTTCTTAGTAGAGCATGTTAACAAGGAAGTGAAATGACATTACTGCAAACTTTGGTTAAAGTATGAATTAATGGAGCTTCATTGCTACATCAGGTGATGCCAGATCTAAGTATGTAGGCTTGACATAGGCACCAAGGTTTTGGATATAAAATACATCTTTGTAAGGCACATTTGCACATGTGGTTAAAAATAAACTTGGAGCCTTCAGTCAGATACAGCAAAAATCCCATGGCTACACTGATCCTTTTTTAAAACAAAAAATTCACATTATTGGGGAACAGCTACCATTCTGTGATGAAACACGGCCTACAAAACTTGCAGTAGTCTTACCTCTTGCTGCTTGGGATGTCTTACTTGCCATGCTGTAGTATGGGGGATTGCATTTCCTCAGTTCAAACTCACATCCAGGGCTTAGAGATGCTTTTGATATGGCAGCATGTAATCATATAGAATTGGGAAAAGGAGAAATTGTGGGAAGTCAGCTTTGAAGTTTCTTTCTGCTGAGACTGACAGTGTCAGTCTGTGACAAGATGCACGTGTATGCCCTTTCTGCCTGCCCCCACTTGCTTGTGTTTGCTAGTTATTTGCTGACTACAGTTGCATGGTTTCTAGATTACAGTGAGCTAGAATGACTTTGGCACAGACTTATCATTACTTAGAAGGATAATGTATGGCTCCACTCGCTGTAAGTTGCCGTGTGTCATCTTCATCAAGGTAATTGCATGTGCATTTGTCCATGAGAAATGAAAGCTATGAATCACCTTATCTTAAAGACAAGTTTAAGGGCAAGGTGGTAATGAAACAATTTTGCAGTAATTGCTCCAGTATTTGCTTTATTATGTGACTGTAAGATAACTCTGAAATACAAATATATTAAAGCTGGAGGGGCAAAATAGGTGATGTTGCATCTCAGTAAATGCAGTATATCTTCTGTGAAAGAACACCATTAATAGGCTCGATTCAGTAGTTACAAGTGAATATTTAAGCTACTCAACATGTTTCAGTCTTAATAGGATGCACGTAGGTCAAAAATGAGCTCAGTGGGAGGCATACCATGCCCTTCATCAGGAATAGAAGTGTATTATACATGTTCAGTGAAGGTTCCAAGATGTATTTTTTTTTACATATGTGAGACAAAATAGTACCACAAAATTTATTGATAAGAAACTATCGTAAAAAAACCCCATGGTTTAAGTAGAAATTCTTTTGTTTAAAACCTTTGCTGCTGGACCTTTGTGGTCATGATTTAATTGCAGATATAAATAATTCATTTCTGTCCTTTCATCTGTACTCATGACTTCTTCAGACAGATTAACCATACACAGTTGCATTATCAAGGAAAGAAAAACCTGATTTTTAAAGGTGAATAAGTCAGATGTCATTTCTCTTAGGGAAGGAGTATACCTAAACATGTGCTTGTTTACATATTTTACTGAATAGAATCCTTTTTCATTTGACAGGATTTGTCTTTAGCGACTCTGAATCAACTGCATTAGAACAATTTGAAGGTGGCCCTTGTGCAGTGATAGCACCTGTGCAGGTACGATGCATTTATTATAGGAATGGTTTAAAATTAGTGAGCCCAAAATTTGTTCTTTATATATTTGGAGCTAAAACAAATATGAACAAAATTGCAGACCAGTTATATTTTGATTTCATAATTAAAGTGTGGAGGAGGCAAAATCTCTAAAAAGGCGGAGATGGGCATGGGCTGATTTTGAACTATAATTTTGCAGAAGGGCATTTGTTTGGGGAAATGCAGCAGGCTGATCCAAGCAGAAGTAACTTCAAAATCAAGAATGCATTATAAAGGGGAGGAGGAAAAGATCAGATACAAATTTAATCCTAATCCTTTCACATCTCTTAAATTCCCTGCTCTTAAGGGTAATACCTGTGTCACAGTGTCTGCCTTTTTTTTGTAACTCTGTATTAGAAATATTTGAAGTAGTTGATTGTCAAATCTAACAAGGTTTGCTATGTAATGAAAGGGAAACATAATACTTTTAAAGTCCTAATTAGCAGAATAATGGAAATATGCCAGGTGAATATATTTTATTCCTGATAACGTGCTTAGGATTTCACTTGTGCTGCAGATATCCTCAACCAACTGTGGTTGTGATTTTTTTGTTCTCTTACTCGATTGTACCTTTGCAGGCTGTGCATGCTCTTTGCAATGCTGTTTCAGGGCAGCTCTGACTGCTGGGTGGATGTAGGACCTGTAGGCTGGATCTGTTCTGCTGGAGCAGTTTGTTTAACTGTGACTGCTCTTCATTCTCGTAGGAGCACCTTGTAGAGATAGGCAGGCTTTGAGTGAGTTATGGACGAGATTACTTTTTCTGGTAACCTGCTGCTGATTCCTCCTAAACACAGATCAAATTCTGCAGGTATGTCTCAATCTGATTGGAGGCCTTGTGCACTGATCTGGGACATACTTAAGTCATACAGAGAGTGAATCTGGTCATGAACTGGAAGGTAGCTGGGTCAGACAACTGATGCTGCAGAATTATTTGCATCTCTGGTGTGTATAATGTCATAAAACCTCTGCCACTCTAAACGCTGGTCCCACCAAAAAACTTGTACCACAGGAAGAAGCATCATTTGTTTAAGTGGCAAACAATCAATAAAAAACTATTTTATTATGAATTGCGCTCCATAGCATGGCTCTCTCTAGTTCTCTAGTCTTAAAACCAGATGCAGAGTGTCTGGTCTTTGATGTTAGAACTACAAGTCTTTTATTTGGGGGATTGGAGAGAGTAAAGAATAGGATCAGCCAGCTCTTTCAAGGCAGTGCCAAGCCTTTGACTTATAAAATGTTCTTGAAGACAAATGTTTTTTTAGATGATACATAGTTAAACTTGGTTGAAATTAAGTAATTAAAGCATATATAAAACTGAGTTGGGTTCCAGCTAGGAAAGGAGGAAGGGATCAAACAGATCTTGGAGTGCCTGTGGCTGCTGTGAATTACTAGAAGGGTGTGCAAAAAATCTGTAATGGGAGAACAGGGTGAGCGTGTCAGGAAAGCAGTGAAAGCTGAACCAGCTGTTTTTAAGGTGCTTCAAGTACCTGAAATGACATCTTATAGAGTAATTAGAAAACCCAAGACTGTTTCACAAAGTTTCTTCTTTCATTGTTCCTTCTCTGTAACTTGAAGCATTTTTTTTTAATTGCAGCATTAGCATTGATGATAAAACAAAGCAGGGATATGGAGATGAATAGGGTTTCTTTAACCTGATCTGCAGGTTAACCATTTGCAATGGTTAAAAGAGGTGGGCTTGTTAAACACTAAAGGGATTTGTCTTAATGACTAGAGATGTCTTGTACTACTGATCAGTTATACTGAAAAATATTTGTGCCTCCATTACTGCAGTCTTTTGAGTCTGGAGGTGTATCTGCCATTATGCACCATGTGTATTTGAAGTGTACTTGAGGTTCAAACTCAATAGTGTTGAATGGTTGAATGTAGTTATGAGGCCACCTTTGTGGCTGGTTTGATGGGGAAAAGTCAGTAAACAGGGCAGGCTCAGACTATTGTACTGAATGATAAGCAGCTTGAAACTCTTCTAATAACATGCACAAGTGCTTTGGTGTAGAGCTTGTGACATAATGTAAAAGTTGGTGTTGTCTTGTATTTTAATAATATTTTATTCTTTGATAACAAAGGCATTCCTTTTGAAGAGGCTTTTTACCAGTGAAAAGTCTACTTGGAGAGACTGTCCAGGTACTGAGACCTCTTTTTTTCCCCTCATTTTTTTTCCATTTTATTTTTTTGTAAAGCATGTCTTAGTTCAAAGAATTTAAAATATTTCACACTTTCTTTTGTTTGTGTGCTTCCATACCATATACTACATGCTTCAGAGCTCCGATTTGTGAGCTCTGTGCTTGTCCTTAATGCTTCTGTGTTCTATAAATATTTAATTGAAATCCGTTATTAAGAAAGGGAGTGGGTTAGAAATCCTGTAAAACCATATTTTTTGACAGACAGCTTTATAATCTTTGGTCCAGTGTAGTCAAAGAGCAATTAACATTGGTAATTAATGAGATAAAAGTAATAATTATTTAGATAGCATTAATGTATACAAAAGATACTAGTAGCTTATGTATGACAGTGGTTCTCAGCAATCAAACTCACGTGGGTTTCTGATCTTTCAGAAGAGGAGCAGAAGAACCTTCTCTGTCATACATTATGTGATATTTTGGAAATGGCTTGCTCTGATAATTCTGAGTCATACTGTCTGGCAACATGGATAAGAGGAAAAACAACTGAAGAAACTGCTAGTATTTCTGAAAGTCCTGCAGAATCTAGTCGTCGAGAGGAACAACCTTGTAAGACGAATTTCTTTGCTAAATTGCCCACCATTTGGTGAAGTATTACATAGTTTTTGAGGGCCCACTGCTTTTTTATTAATTCACAGTTGGGGTTTTTGCCTTAGTGATTCCACTAGCAAAAGACAGATTTTTGTGTGTTGTAATTAGAGGTATTGATCCTTTTTGTTGAATGCAATGTGCTGTCTATCACTGGAGTTCTAACATACATGTTTCTTTAGAATTTCAGCAATTTCCGTAATTTTCAATTTTATTTTGTAATTCATTGGGGCCTGGTATATCTTTAATTTTGAAACATCTACATGCTTTTTAACACTGGAAGAATACTTTAACTTGTCACTTGTTGCTTTAGAAGAGTTTTTGTAGGAAATTCTCCAATGCTTTATTTGTTCTAAAATATTCTCAATCCCGTGTTATGGAGAAGTAGCCCTTTTCCATTTGTCTGTGCAGTACCAAACAGTTTAAATCACCTTCTAGTAAATTATCATAATTTTTTTGGAGGCTAGAATTTTTCAATTACCTGTGTTTTGCAAACGTCTTGATTCCTTCATTAGTTACTGACATCAAGGATCCGGGGAACATCATCTGTTGCACTAAGATGAGGCATCCAGTCATACCTAGCTACTGCAGAGCCAGTGACATGGAAAGTTTGTCTGTGCACATATGATCAGAGAGTTGTATTTATTAATCTTTTAGCAGGAGAGATCTGATGTGTTAAAAGATAAGCTGCTTTTTCTTATAGTTTTTTTTTCGCAATGGGTCCCTTTAGAAGTATGAAGAACTCCTCACATGAGAACATGTTGCTTATAGAGGTGCCATCTTTTGATGGAAGGAGTATGTTATTCATCAGTTTGTGGCATAACTGCAAAGTAAGAATTGTATAAATAGATTTTTTTATGTGCACAGCTAGTTATAGAAATTTGTAGTGCCAGAGCTCTTTGTTACAAGTCATTTTCACATGCTTCTAGCAAGTGCTCCCTGAGCTTTAGAAGGCTCAAACAATTATTAAAATGTTATTTAATTGGAAAACAGAAGGCCAGTGCATAAGAGTTCCAAGGTGAGCATTTTTTTAAGTAAGAAAAAGTATTAAACAGAAAGTTGTATCTGCAACTTTTCTGTAAAAAAAAATCTTCCTTTGCAAAATAAGTCAGTTGTAACTCTGAAATTCCTAATTTCTGTGCATTTTTTAGTTGTCTCTGAAGCTCTTGCTAATGATATGAAGTTTGCTTTGAAGAGAAAGTGAAGCAGAGACTAGTTATCTACAGGATCTTACTGTCCTGTTTCTAATGTATTGCCTTATTCCAAAGGACTGTAAACCATAGAAAATGTTCAACAGTCTTTTTAAACACACACTCAGTTAATAATTACGCTCAACACTGACACTTAGGAACTAATCCGTTCTATTACATAGCTACATTTTTCATGTTTCTGTATAAGTCTTCAAGTTCTGCCTGATTTGTCCTTAATAATATGGAATTTGCTCAAGGAGGACCAGGATATATTTGCCATGTACAGTCTGCTTTTGCCATAGGCAATGTTAATCTCTTCCATTGTTTTTATTCTACATTCCCTGCTAGACACTGAATGCATCTCTTGTATGTGCAGTATTTTGCCTTCTATGTGTATTGCAATACACTTACCAACTTAAGATATATTAGGTTTGGGCTTTTTTCCCTTCCTCTGTCCTGCTATTTAACTGTAAACCATCTTCTTAATCTGGTTAGGGGTGGGACAGAGATGTTGAGGAGAAGATATTGTAGTAATGCAGAGTTGTGTAACTGCTAGTGCAAAGGGATAAATTTATTTTTTTCTTGGCTGCTGTACTCAATAAAAATAGAAACTGGCATTGTCATAGTTGATAGGACTAAAGAGATGAGTGGTGTGAGCAGGGAGTATTACAGATACAGTTCCATATGGCAGGCTATTTGGGAAATGAATATGGGGATATGTTTATAAAAAAGGGAGCCATGAAATATGGTTAGACACAGCACGATAGAGCATAATTTTAAAGACTATATTTCTCTACAACTGTATTTCTCATACATCTCATGTTCTCTTGCTGTTTGTTCTTTTTCGTTCCACTAAGCACTCTCTTTATTTAGCATTGTTTGAGTTATGTATAGCTCTACTTCTCTTTAGAATTTCTACTGCTTTCCCTTTATTTCAAATAGTAACTCTCCTAGTATTTCACTCTGTTCTTTAGTAACAGAATGAAACTGCCTGTCATCCTGCTGTGTGAACAAAAGGTGGATTTGAGCACACTTACTGAATGCAATAGCATTTTTCATTTGCTTTTGTGGTGTATAGTAGTCACTTGTTGGCCACGCGTTGGCTTTAGTAGTGCAAGTTCCCAGGTTCAAAGATTGCTTTATATGAGTTAGTCCCTCTAACTTTCTGCTTACAAAAACATGTGTTCTTCAAGCAAGGTCAGTTTCTGCAGCATTTTCTGCAATTTAGATTCATTGTTTCATATTTTATAAAAATGTCTTAAAAATACATTCTTTTAAGTCCAGTTTTGCTCTTGGTAATTAAGCAATTCCTTATAGTTATTCAAATGACAAAAACTAAAACTTTTAAGACTGCTACTGCTATATTTCTGAAGTAGAAAATGAAAATATTCTGTTGCTTGAGAATCAGTTGTATTTGCATATAGGGCAAATCAAGTGCGTCTTTCAAAATACAATTGGAATGGGCATAAAATGCCTTTTCAGGAATTCTGGTGGGAAGAATCGATCAGTAAAATTAGTCCTAATGGCTTCAGATCTTAAACAAATTGTTTGCAGTCACATTCAGTAGCTGGGTGATCAGGCATTGTTTAAATATTCAGCATCAAGTGGCATCTATCAAAAAACAGATATGTCTGTTTTGTGTATTGCTCTACTAGCAGAAATGAAAAGAAAAAAGAAAGGTGTAAAGCCTGTGTTGAACTTGGGAAGACACTAATGCTGTATTTTTTTATGTCCTGGACGCAACACTACCTTCAAAGGCTGTTTACCCATTATTGAAAGAAAACAGCGAGAACTTATTTAAAAACAGAATGCATAACACTGTGTAGAATTAGTCTACTTTTTTGTTTGTAATAAATAAGCTTTAAAGGGGAAAAAAACCCCCTCAATTTCAGTAACAGAAGTGTATATTCAAAGAAAAAATACAGCTTACCTACACTGATAAAATGATCCAAATAATCATGCTTGCTTTTCTAGGAAATAGTACTTATTGTTGACCTGCAAAATTCTATCTACAGTATGCATATGCTTGGTGACTGTGTGACGGCCACATTTTGTACAAAATCAACAGCTTAGTATATGACAAATATTTCCAAGACTACACACTCCAGTGGCTTTGTGCTTTTAATAAATTGATTAGTCCAAATAGAAATGTTCTCACTAATTTGTATGGTGGAATCTTAATGTTGCAGTAAATTAGTTTATACTAATCGGTTAATTTTAAATGTCAAGGGAGGATTAAAAATATAATTAGAGCTTGAAAGTATACTAGCTTGCTGTGTGTATCTTGTGTCATTTTTTTGCCATGTGTAGTGCTGAAAAGTGTCTCTTGTGTATAGCTGCCTTGGCTGTCGAAGAGCTTGGCTTTGAGCGATTTCATGCATTAATTCAGTAAGTAATATGTTGGAACATTTAAAATACAATATTTTGAAGTTACACTAATATTCACAGGCCTGAAAGGGGTATGCTGAGGAACTTTTTGTGTGTTACTCATCAGGTTAAACATGGATTTCAAGTTTTGATTTGGGGGGGTTTGTGGTTTTTCTTTGCATTTTAACCATTTAAAATGGAATATTATTATGAGCATAAGTATTAGGCTTTAAAATAAAACTGAAGCAATGTAATGTGATAAATTGGCCAGGTAGTTTGTGCATTTCGAGTATATGAACAAAGCTAATCAAGATTTTATATTTAAGTTAAAGATGTTAATCCTCAATATTTATATAATGTCATCTAGTATTTTTCCTAATTTGGGATATCATAAGAAACATTTATTAAAATGTTTCGTATACAAGACTGATTTTTGTTTCATACTTTAAACGCTGTTCTTTTCCTGGGGTGTAAACACAGAACTGACAGTTCTAGTGAGTTTATAATTAAAGGCAACAGCCTTTTATTTTCACAGTGAACAGTTGGATAAGTATTATACAAGTCCATACCCAAAGAAGAAATAAAGAGCAGCAGAATTCCAAAAAACACCTGAGATGGAAAATGTTGCTAATTAGAACTGAAATACCCACAGTTTATTTTATCAGTAGTAATTATTGTTTATTTTTTAAACCATTGTCATATAAGGAAATAAGAAAGAGGAGAATATAAAATTTTTATAAACTTATCTGATCAAAACAGTAATTTCCTGCCCTTCCTCCTCCCTTCCTGCTCACCCCCTCACTCTCTGCACTTGTGGTACCCACTTAATTTTTTTCTGTTGTTCTCACTGGGAATGAATGCTCTGGCATTTGCCTTTAGACATCAGATGGATTTCAGAACTGGCTTTGCCTTGCATACCTTGTATGCCATGTGTACTCTACTGATGAAGAAAGGATGTTTAGAAATCAAGTATTAGCCAGAGTAAACCCATCTATGGATGTATTTTTGTAGATGTTTGTTTCTTTTTTAAACAAAGCTTACTAAAAGCGTGCAAGAAATCAGAAAGAAAATAATATTCTTGTTTGTGTAAGATAAGCAGGGACTATGACCTACTTTGAAATACTCAGTAAAAACTAATGCTTGTGTTCTGAAATGTAGTATTTAGCTCCAACTGTCCCAAGAAACTGAAAGTGTATTGCTTCACTGGAATATTTATGAGTTTCTTGCTTTTCTTGGTTTTTATTTCACTTTTCTTTTTAAACGTATGATCACATGGTGTTACCTTATCATCCAGACAGTCACCATATTATGCAACCAGATAGTGTCCCAAATGTTAATGTACTGCTGTTCAATGTTTTGAACAATTTGCTTTTTCCAGAGCAAGAGTCTAACAAAGTCAAATTCTTATGTGAAATATAATAATTTCTTCAAAAGCCTGGAAGATAATCTTACCTGGTTAAGTAGAAGGTTTTTTGTCCATTGTTTATGGGCCGAATGTCTTTCAGAACACTATATAATGCGAGTGTTATTTTGGTGACATACAGTCTATTTGCAATTTCAGTAACAGTGCAAGCCACTCAGTTCTTCCACACATGTATGTAACTTTATAGTTAGTGTTTGCATCTCAAAATTGTTCATTTTTGCATTTGCTCTAGGATTATTTATCATCTTCAGATGGGTAAATACTAATGACTCTATGGCAGTTACAGTAATTCCAGAAGAGCTGCTGTGTCATTCTGTATATAACACCAGATCTGTTCCACTTTTACTTTGACATTTTCATGTTAAGTGTTAGTATATCTTGGTTGTGCTTTGTGACACCATTCTAATGCTTCATTTAAATACGTACTTCTTTTCTATTGTTATCGTTTTTTGTCTTTAGCAAACGAGCGTTCAAAAGCTTCCCTGAACTGAAGGATGCAGTTTGGGATCAATATTCAGCATGGACAAACAGATTTGGAGTATTGCTCTTTCTGTATTCTGTAATACTGACAAAGGTTTGTGGTTTGCTTGATGTATTTTGTGGGTGGTTTTCATTTCTTTGTTAAGAGAAACTTTGATCATGTAACCCTTTTTCTGTAAAGGGTAAACAATAAACTGATAAACTCAGTCAAGTCCAGATAAATGAATGAAATGGTATCTTCATTTATGTTGCAGTACAGTTCCAGCCTAAAAATTTGAAAGGCTCAGGCCTTTGTTTTTTTGGGTTTTGGTTTGTCTTCTTCTCTTTTGGTCTGGGAGACTTACACATTTTGAAAACATACTTCCTTACAAGATGTTTGAAAACATACTCCTTTGAAGAGAAAGCAGCCTGTTTAGTTACCAATTCATGTAAAAACATCAGCCTCGCAATATTTTACTGTTGCATTCTGTTGTTGTATAAATGTTGCAATTCATTCCTTAAGGTAGCAAAAATGTTTGTAATTTTTCTTCAGGGTATCGAAAACATAAAAAATGAGATTGAAGATGCAACTGAACCATTGATAGATCCTGTTTATGGTCATGGAAGGTAAGCAGCAAAATAGGTTTGCTATCACTTAAAATAGATATGTGGGCTAATCTTTTATGTTTTGTGTAACTGATTATTCTTTTCGGGAATTACTGACATTAAAAGATTCAATTACAAATTTAAAATAACTGAAAGCAACACTGAAAAGCGTGGTTTTTTCACTGCTAATTCCATTTAGTGTATCAGTTCTGAGGAAATGCTTCTGTTCTTGCTGAATTTTCAGAAGAATAATTCTCAAATTCAGGTCTACATTCCATATCAGGTTTGTGCCTGAAAGAGCGGAGATGATTATTAGTGTTTCTGAATTACAAATACACACTAGTTAATGGAAAATAGTTACAAAATGTCTGCTTGGCTGTCTGGGTAATCCAATAATTTTTTAATTTGTTACAGATAACCAGTTTTTTTAAATGAATTGCATGTCCCTTTTAATTTCTTATGTCTTACATAATTTCTTTCTGTTGTATAGCCAAAGTTTGATTAATCTGCTGTTGACGGGACATGCTGTTTCTAACGTGTGGGATGGAGACAGAGAATGTTCAGGAATGAGTAAGTTGATTCTAGTTTATGCTTGTTCTTAATTTTTACATACTCTGAGATGCTGACCTATAGATTTGGAATATGTTCCATTTCTGTTTTCATAGTCTCCTTATTTACTGCCCTTTAAGTAGGCCTCAAATGGAAATAAAATATACTTGCACAAAATTGCTGATGATAATATCAGTGAATATAGGATTGTCAGCTGCCAGTTGTACGTAGGAGTTACCTGGTGACCAGGATGGTGGAAGGGAGTGGAGTCTCTGCAGTTTGGGAAGTTTGAAGACAGGGCCACTATTCAGAGCAGCCACATCAAGCTAGAGAAATGGACTGACAGTAACCTCCTGGGATGCGCCCAAGTCCTACACTCAGGATGGAATAAACCCATGCAACGGCACAGGGCAGCACTGGCTGTCTGGGAAGCAGCTTTGTAGAAGAGGACCTGAGGTCCTTGTGGGCATTGAGTTGCACTCAGGTGTGTCCTTCTGGCAAAGAAGGGCGGCTGCATCTTGGTCTGTGCAGGAGGGTAGCCAGCAGCTGGAGAGAAATGGTGGTTGTTTCCCTCTATCTGGCACTTGTGGGACAAGCTCTGGAGTGGTGTGTCCAGTTTTAGGCTCCCCAGTGCAGGAAAGACATTGACATAGGGGAGTGAGTTCAGTGGAGGCTCATGATTAGAGGGCTTTTGTGTTTTTTGCATTTCATTTTACAAATAGAGATTATATGAAAACAGGAACAGTTTGAGTTGTGGAAATGTTCACATGTTCTCTTCCACTGCAACAAAGTCCATCTCAGATTCATCAGCACGTTTCTTACAATGATTTTCCATCATCCAAGTCAGCACTGAAAATACTTACTTGAAATGAGGTTCAGGACAGATCCATCCAAGACCTGAATCAAAATGCTTTGGTTTGGCAATGAACAAGTAGTATAATCTCCTTTGAGACATATTAGACTTGCACTCGACTATGATCCACGCAGCCTGTACTTTCAGTCTTACAGAATATCTTTTGGATATTGTATCTAACTTTCCTCTCTTTGACATTGTTGTCATTTGTCCCCCCCCTATTTCTAATTGAAATTTGTTTCAATAGCCTTTTGGGTTTTATCTCTATGTTCTCTTCAGTATTTTTAATTTTCCCTTTTTGATTATGATTTATCAGTTGGAATTTTTATATTGCGATCAATCAATCAATTTGAATTGTTCTTGCAGCTTTCCTTTACGTCAGGATAAGTTGCTGTTCTGCAATTCAGTATATTGGTTTTGAATACTGTGAGTTCATTCCCTCGTTTGCCTTTCAGATTATCTTTCTGGTAGGCCTTATTTCTTAGTTATCCAAGTTGGAATTTTTTTCTTTTCTGAGAATGCTGAACTTGGTTTGGACACAGTAATTGTCCTCATTTAGGTTCTCAGTCAGTTCTGCCCTAAAAACCTAGAACCAGAACTCCCATAGAGTCTGTCCCTTCTTGTGGGGAGTGGAGGAGTAAAAAATGGTCTTTACTACTTCTTAAGGATCTGGTATTATGTGCCCTGTTAGTTTTTCTGACCAGTCAAGTAATTGGACTTTACTATTGGGAGCCCTCAATTTTCTTGAAGCCCTTGGATAATTACTGTCAGAACCTGCTTATTCACTGTCTTAAGTCTATAATCATATCTGTTACCAAGTGATTTGTTGTAGTCTATCAAAAAGAAAGATAAAGAGCAGCTGGTACTGTTCACATCTTAGGCAAGACTGAATTTTGGATACATTGTCACATTTTCTTTACCTAAAAATCCTTTTTGTCATCTTTTATTTTTCAATCATTTCTCTTGGATTTTGTTTCTCTTTGTGTGTGAAACCTTCAGCTTCTTTCCTGTCAGTGCTTATGAGGTTTTCATCTGGAAGGGTTGAAGGTACCAAAATAACAAGGACTGAATACTGTTTTATTCAGAAGTTATCTAAAGTCACTTTACCTCTTGTTCAGCTATTTAGATAAGCAGTTTTGATTTAGTAAGTAAACTATTAAAATTATTTATAGGCCATTTTAAAGGTACTGCTAGTAATTTTAGCAGTGACAAAAGAACATACTGAATTGCAAACTTGAGGAATTGCTAAGTTTGTTTGTGTTTGCAGGTTGTACTGAGAGCACTGACTCTCACAGTATTGCATGTATTCCAAATAGGGTAGGAGTTACTAACTGGAATTGTTCTTGGCCACTGCTGGTAAATATGCCAGTGAAATGATATCTCTCCTTTGACTATGTACACGTTCTCCTTTAAACCTTTCTTCTTATTCTGATCTCTTCTCTTGTCACAAGTGTACACAGTGGGAAGATCTGGGGAGGTATTTTTTTTTTACTGCCTTTTTTAGGACTGTTGTTCCTACATGCACTGTAGCAATTCCCTATGAATGCAACTAGTGCTGGAACCGCTTTTCCCACGCAGTGCCGCGGATTTGTGCGGTCGGTATGGCCGCTGGGTGGCGGTGTGCTGATGCGGTTGGTAACAGAAATGTGTTCAGAAATTTGGGTACTTTGCAACAGTGCTCTTCCGAGCAAGAGAAACTAACTTTGTGGCAAGAGGCATAAATATTCATGCTCTTAGTTGATCTTTGGTGTTATCAGATGTCTTCCAGTCATCTTCTCTCTTTGTGGGGTGAGAATATTCACAGAATAAACTTTGGTTTAATGCAGCTAGTCTCCTTTTGTTTCTTTGTAAATCATCTGAGAGTGACTTTTGCTTTTGTGTCTCTCTTCTCTGTTGGCTAATTCTGAAGGAGGCATGGGTAGACCAGTGACTACAAGCTGAAGTTAACCTAGGAGCTTCCAGATACACAGTCTGTGTAGCTTGACTGCTAACTATTCAGAATATGCACACTGTGTGGCTACTGTTGTAGCCAAAATCTCAGCTCTGTCTAGTTATCAGTCAGAGTTCTCATCCAATTATCTGTCAGGGGAACATAGAATTATTTTGAATAATTTTCTGCATAGTAAATATTACTAACGTGGCTTTGTTGTTCTGCACCCAGGCATTGGCTCCTACATCTGAAGCCCTTGTTTAGCAGACTGAACTTTACATTGATTTTTGTTAATGATTTTTGAGAAATATATGTGGTGTGAAAAATTACTTCTCTCATGTACTGTTACTTACTTCTGCCATTCGTGTCCTTCATTGCACAAATAAGTATGCTATTTCCGTATGTTAACTGTTCCCTAGTTTGCAGGAGTCTTCACTAGGTTTTTTTATTTGGACTATAGCTCTCTTTCCCTCAGCTCAAAGAAAGGATGAATTGTCTCAGCATATGGCAATTTACAGCAACTCAGCTATAAGTCAGTGAGATAATGGGGTTTTGCAAGGGATAATCTATGCACCCCTGAATATTTTAATTCCAAGCAAGTTTGAAGATAATCTCTGAAAGCGCAGCTTTCAGATCAAAGAATTCTACACTGCAAAGAGCCTTTTAATATGTATAGTTGACACTCTAAGGAAGGAGTTGTACTTGCAGACACAAAGGTGGTGAACAAGCTCATGTTTGTAAGTTTTTTGGGTTTTGATTTTCAGAATTGGATGTATGGGGACTTCTGCTTAACATTAGAGGGAAGAGTTGAACCATTACTATTATAACTGTTCTGCACTGTTGCAAAATTCAGTGAGGTTGAAGTTGGTGAAGGGAGTATGGCATGCCTGGTGCTGCAGAGTTGACTTCTGCAAATCCAGAAACCTTTTAAATTCAGAATGGTTTCTTTCACTTGCTGTGGTCCTGGGGCTTTAGCCTATGGATAAAGATGTCAGTTTTATGCTGTTGTTCACAAATAATTGATGTGAAAAATTACAGGTGAGACTTAGTGTTTTAGAGGGAAGCTTCAAATATGAAAGTCAGTGTTCACTAAAAAAAAGGAAATCCAGATCTTCTTAAATTGATCATGGTGTATGCTTCCAGGTATGTGCTGCTCTTGTTAGACAATGTTTGGGGATCTAGCAGAGCTGTTCCAAGCAGACAGTACTTGGAACTCTTGAGATTATGTATATGAAAGCCCAGAGCTTCCTCCAAATCTGTATAATTAGGTTTGAATTTTGAATTTTGAAGTACTTTCTCATTCTTTATTAGAGGACCTCAAGTAAGGCTCTGTAAGTGCTTTTCCAATCAGTAGTACATAAATATTTCGGCTGTTCCTGGCAGCTGTGTGTGTGTGAGAGCTTTAAGTGGAAGTCAGTTTTGAAAATCAAATTAGTTTTTCTGCTAACAAAACTATTATTTCCAAAATTATGTTTTATTATTCAGAATGTGAAATGGTTAAGGTAAGTATGGCCAAGGAACTCTTAAGAAAAAGAGAGGGAGAGAGGAAGAAACATGCATATAAGCATATATATGGGATTTTCTCCTCTTCGAGATAGCTGTTTTTCTTAGATTTTTCTAAGAATAATTGTGATGTAAGTTGCAAGTACTTCATCTCCTACAAAATTCAACAGTTTTTGAGAAGAGGCTGTCAACAGGAAGCTCTTAAAGCCATGAGTCTGGATCATATTTCATAGAGAGATATTATCTCATAGAGAGATGTATAGAGAGATCTTATTTATAGAGATCTTATTTTATGTAGAGAGAAATGACCATTTTTTACTATATCTTGATGATTTGCTGTTGTTACTAAAACTGCATAACTTAAAGTTGTTATTACTTGACCAATTCTGAAAGTAAGAAAAAATGACTTAAAATAGGATTTGCAGATTTTTTTTTAATAAGTTTTGTGTTTTCTTTTGGACAGAACTTCTTGGCATACACAAACAGGCAACAGTAGGCTTTTTGACATTGATGGAATCTCTGAGATATTGTAAGGTAAGCTGTTTTCAACTTCATTTAAAAGTTTTCTTTCATTAAGCTGTTGTGGGCTTTTTTAACAGTATTATTGTTAATAGTACTGATATAAAATGTTCAATAAAATGACATAAGTGTCTAACTTACTTATTTTGCTGCAGTAGATGACCCCACAGAGTCCCAACTCTTTTGAAAACTAACTGAATTCTCATTAACTTGGTCACTAACTAAATGACCTTTCTGGGTTTGCTTTGTATTTCTGATACTGTTGTACCTTTTTAGGTTGGCTCCTATTTGAAATCTCCAAAATTTCCCATTTGGATACTTGGCAGTGAAACACACCTCACAGTCTTCTTTGCCAAGGTATGTTAGATGTGGTTTTGGTAACCTCAGGCAGATAAACACCACATAAATTCAAAGCGCAGATCTTGCTACAGTGTGAGTTTTATGTGGCTTTAATGTAAAAACGAGATCACTAAACCTTTTAATTAATTAAGCCTTCCCTTGAAGACCAAGTTGTTCCATACTTCATCAATATCTCATAAATTTCAGTGTGAAGTCTTTCAGTTTTAGCTTAATTTATTGGGCTGGGGGTAGTTTATGTTTTGGAACACCATGCTTGGGATAAGTACCATCTTAAATTTCTGTGGTGCAGAGAGAGTTATGTAGTAATTTCATCTCCCTGACAGTACTTTCACAATTTTTAATCTATAGTTGGTTGTTCTAGATTAAAAATAGATATCAGGACTGTTACAATAATTCTTTATATATATTTTATCAGATATTCTATCAGATACCTACTGTAGCCTGTGAAACATAAAATGTTTTTGGGAGGACTCTCAGTTTAAAATCTTAGACCAGATTTTCCGAAGAGACAATTTCTGTTTCTTTGGTTGAAGATCGTAAACTGTTTTTCTTAAATTTTATTTTTATACGACACTTGTTTCTGATTAAAAGTTTTATTGAAACTTTGAATGGTACCTACTAGTATATTTCTTGGCACTTAGTAGAAATTAACTTCCCTGTACCTAATATATTAAAAATTAATTAAAACTTCAGTTATAAATCTTGAAAATAAATACTAGAACATATGAAAAAGATAAAGCTGTAAATTCTCAAGCTGTTGAATTTCCTTAAGTAAAACTTCGCCTAATCTTTAGAAAGACAACACAAATGCTTAGATTTTTCTTACTAAAAAACAAACCTCCACAGTATATTGGAAGTTTATCTGTAGTAGTATTTTTTTATTGTTAAATTTAAATTCAAAAAAATCCTGTAAATTAATTAGCCGGTGTTACACACTGAATATTTTTTTTCAAATTTTTAATCCCTAATGTCTGATAAATATTCTTTCTTCTTTACGTCGTGAAATAGAAAAATCCTTATTCTCCTTTGGATGTTTCTTTTCTGCTTTACTCTCTCCTCAGTCTTTCCTAGTAAAGCTTTTTTATTTCAGTTTTGAAATTTTATCCGCAGTTTTTCTGAATGATACCATCAAGTGATGTAAATAGGTATAACCACTCTGTTATGCCAGTCCAGCGTTGTTGTCACAGTGTTGTTACAGCTAATGTTTAGTGTCTACAGAGACTATTTCGAGACAGAAATCCACTTCTAATGCTCTCTCTTTTAGGGTGTTGAAGGCTGTTTCCTGGGTTTAGAGTAACTGGATATCAATATCTGCTGTCTCCAATTGGTTCTCCTTTCTTTACTGAACTCCACTTAGGCTGTGGAAAATTTCAGCATGTGATTAATAAAAAGCAGAATAAAGAATTGACATGGTATTGGCAAATAATTTCCTAGATTTTTTGTTGTTGATGTTATTACTATTAAGCAGAGCAGGAGCTGAAGGTGTGTAAAAGCTCTTAGTTTTTGAATTTGCATGTCTAACCTCACCCTTTCTAAAGTAGCGGTTGTTGAGCCTTTCTGTTGGAGCAGAGATGTCAGCTACAGTGGAAATACAAATTGTGTTGACAAACCATTATTGTATCAATTGAAGCTTCATGTCAAAAACTACAGGAAAAAACTTGAATTCATTGCCAGGGTTAATCAGCAAGTTGTTAAAGTAGCATGTGTAGTTGTCTCAACGGTGTTTGGTACTGAGGATGTAGCTTCTCGTTTGATGGCGAGTTTGATTACATGAGAAAGAAGTTTTCAGAATGGAAAGAGAAAAATGAACTGTGGAGCCAAAACCACTGCAGATTACGTTTGAAAAAACCAAGTAAGTTTTAATTCTTTCAAGCTGCATATATTTTACAGGAGCATGAAGCCTTATTTTTAAATAGAATAATGTTAGGCAATTATTAAGCGGAACAGTAGTTACTTTTGTCATTAGCTGAGTAATTTGGTCTAGAAATCTAGAAACAGCAATCTGCCTAGGCTACTGTTCCTATAGACAGCTAGCGTGGGAAAATTGGGGAGCAGAGCAGAATCTTCATTGCTGTCTTTCCTTGAGCATGGAGGTTTAACAAGCAAAAGGTTTTATTCAAATTCTGCATACTGCTCTACTTAAAGAAAGCTGGCTGCTGTTCTTTAGTACTCAGATGTTTGACTCAGATTTTTTGCATTTGATGAATGATAAACATTGGTTTCCTATCAGTGGAATGAACGATTAACCACCACACTTTTCTATCTCAGAACATTTTGATTTAAATATTGTAGACGTCTATTGCTGTCTGCCAGAATATATTTGCGCTGCTCTAAGTGTGGACCATTTTTTTGTAGCTGTGACTGTGAGAAATGGTTTTTTTTGTAAAATAAATAAATCTGTTCATAGCTGCCATCCTAAAACTTTGTATATTTTCAATGGATTTTAATGAGCAAAATGCAGCACAGTATCTTTGGCTGAAGGTCACACTTATAGCTTCAAGTGAAAATGAGTTAACTAAGGTATGTAATTGGTCTTATGCTCTTTTGTAACTGCTGCTGCATGAAATAGCCTTAAACAGAGACAGTTGAGTCAACTCCTAGTTTTAAGAGAAGTCTACAGTAGGTCAACAGTTTCTCCTGTTACTAAAAGAGTAAATTTTATTCTACCTGCATGGTCTTCGTCTCCACATCTTGATTGTCGTAGCATTTCTATACGTACCCAGTGAGTTATTACCCTTGTTTTAGTACAGAGATTTGGAGGTAGGGAGAAATAACAAATGATTTCTTCATTGAAACAGCAGTTTTGATTGAAGCACATTTTATTGATGACAGTATCAGTAGTTTTGTTGTCTGGGACTTTGCCAGCCTCTCATCAGCCAAATAATTATTTGTAGTTAGATCTTTTGGAAAGAAAATAGACTCTGGAAATATCTGAAATGAAACCTCTCATCTTACCATAAATTCATTTCTAAGGTAGGCTGGGTTGAGCAAAAATACTACAGCTTGTTCTGCAGATGAGTAAATGTTGAAGTCAGAAAGGACATGCGAACATCTGCATTGCCTAAATAGTTCTTCAGAACTCTGATACTTATGTGTGTCATAATAGAGTTGGAAGAACTTTTGTGAATCATTGCAGGGGGAGTTCCTAGCAAAGACCCGTAAGTAGTACCATCACATTACTTTTCTTCACAAATGCGTATGTATAAAGTCAGAAAGCTGCTTAATGCTCAGCAGTCCAAATTTAACATTTTCTGAAAAAGGAAGTGTGTCTATTGCTCTTAGTGGTCACGGACTGTGCATTTGCAACAAGGTAGATTTTGCCTGAAAAAGTGAGTATGTAGATTTTTCATAGGCTACTAAATCTAAGCAGCCATCATTTCTGCCTCTCCCTGCCCACCCTTCCTTTCAGTGAACAGGAAAACTTTCAAATGGCTTCAGTCCAACAAAAGCAAACAAGGAAGCTTTCATCTGACACACTGAGTTTCCCTGCATGCTCTGTCAGACAGTGCGAAGGCAAATATGTGGTGTAAATGTCCTCTAAAAATCAGCTTTATCATTACAGTCTTTTTGTATTTTTTTTTTTTACTCTTTTATTGTAGGGATAAGAGAGAGTAGGAAGTGGGGCAGCTCTAAATAAGGCTGTGATGTTCTGGCTGAAATGTTGTAGGGGCACTTCTTAATTATTTTTATGGTACTCAAAATATAGGAAGTTATGACAAGCTGAGACAATTTGGAACTTCTAGGAATGTCAAAGTGTGGTCAGACACTGTATAAAAGAATACCATCAAGTTGAAATGTTATGCAAAATATAACAAGAAAATGTTCCAGTGCAGACAACAGGAAGAACGACAGGTTAATAGGGGCTTTCTAAATACTGTCTGCTGACATGCAAATTCACATGATGTTGAAGTTTGAATTCAGACTCATTGAAAGTGGAAAGGCAGCATGGAATGAAGGTCTGTGTGGTGACTTCAGGTGATTGAAACTGTCTGTGGGACACTTCAGCTGTGTAAGTTTTTAAAAAATTCCATTAGTTTGTTTCTAGGTCTTTGCGTACACAGGCCTCAACAGAATTGGCTATCCATTTTCAGTTACAGCATTGTAGCATTTCTAGACTTGAAGAGTTAGATAAGCAGAGAAAACTTCTGTCTGAGAAATCTGAGTAAGTTACAAATTACTGCTTTTGATGGAAAATGTCCTGTCCTGGTCTCCTGGAACCACACTGGTTTCAGATTTTATTTTTCTGACTTTGATCACTGTAACCTGTTCTACATATTCTCAGAGCCTTTCTTCTGCATCCTTGATAGTATTGTCTCTCAGAAGAAAGAACATTCACTTCTCTTCCTAAACAATCTTTCTCATCAGGGTTCAACTGAGGGACACCTCAGTGAGCACTGACGCTGCTATAGGAGAGCCTAAATGTGGGTCGGTGGTGTTTACGAGAACTGGGCTGAGGAGGAGTGTTAGTTGGTACAGCATTTAAGCTGCGAACACCAACAGAGCTTGTCAGTGATCATGAAAGAAAATAAGATGCATGTGTAAAAATTCAGTCATTATTAGTGTATGTTAACAAGTTTGGTTTCTACAAAAGTAACCTATGTGTATCCTTTAATTTAAGAACTCTTCTACTTTAGAAGGGTAGTGAAAAATATCTATGCCCTTCCTTTTTCCTTTTGTTTTTCGCTCCCATGACCAGTGAATGCAGGTAAAGTGTGTTTTCATCAGGGAAGAAATTAAATCACATTTTGAAGATTCCACTTCAGGAAATGGTTACAGAGCATGTGGATTTAGCGTCTTTCAGTTTTCAGGAGTAAGAGAAATTGGTTCTGATTGGGACAGTCTGGACACCTGATGGAAAAGATGTAGATGTGTGAGGCAACTGCAGAAATCATTTCTGGGCTAAAGTAGGACTCTCATTTTCTCTCTGCTGTTTAAGAGCAGGGAGGCAAATGTGGTTTTGTTTCTGACAAGAGTTGTCACCTGACTAAATCAACATTGAATCTTCGAATCTTTCTATTGGCTGTTAATTTGAGAGCTCCTTTCTGCAGGAAGAGACCCCTTTTTAAAATGAATGTTAAAGGAGGGTGTTTCGTGTGGGAACTGTGGGCTCCCAAAAAGAATTTAAGTTACTCCACTAGTTGGTTTAAGATTTGTAGCGTAAATGCTATTGCTAAATTAATTTAAGTTGTTCTGAATAACACGGCAGTTCATAAGTTCATAAGCAGTTCCAAATGAGTTTTGGAGAGCAGTAGAAAGGCCAGCTTTGAGGTCTCGTTGTTGGCAGGGGACATCTCAAAATACCTCTGAAAAGTTCTACCCTACTCTAGCTTTGTGAGATCACAGAGCTTAACTGTGAAACCTTGCTCTGCTCTTTGTGGGTCTGTTCCGATTTTGCTTGCGGATTGATTTGTTCGTACTACAGATGTGTGGTCCTTTTAGTGAACAGGTCCTTCTGGACAGTTTTTTATTGTTTGTTTGGAAGGTTTTCTGTAGAAGAACTTTTACTTTTTACATTCACATCAGTGATTTTCACACCAGCATTTATCAAGTAACTTTTAGATTTTGTCTAAATTTTTCATTCTAGTAAAAGAGACTGTATAGGTGATGCAACTGTGTGTGGTGGCATATTTGTTTCTAATTAAACCAGTCCATGACATCAATTTACCCAAAGTCATGATGGCTTTATCTTTCCTAAAGATAAAAAATCTGGAGCATTGTCATTTATGAAGTCTCTTGGGTTTTTTTTTGGTGGGATTTTTTTAGTTTGGTTGGGTTTTTTTTTTTGGAGGGGGTTTGGTTTCGGTTTTTTATTTAATTAGAAATGTAGTTTTCGTTTTAAGTGGAGGTGGCTTTCATGAGAAGTTTTAGCCATCATACTGTTTTTAGTTTTGCTCAGGAGAAATATTTGTTTCATTTTATTTTCCTGTTTCCCACATTGTTTGAATGCTCAGCCAACTCTGATAGCTGTTAGGAAATAACAGATCTCCCTGTCTGCTCACAACTTTTGATGGTCTCTACTTCAGCTTTACTAAAAGAATTTTTAAATACTGGAGAAGGCAAAGCTCCTCTGAGTTGCTATACTTATGGAAAGGAGTTTATCCTGAAATGTTGCACATTTTGATACTATTCTGTGCTCAGGTAGATGAGAGAATGCCTTTGTACTGACTCTGGGCACGTTGTTTCCACACCTAGATGAAAACTTGCAAAATGGAGAGTGGGGAGTAGTTCTCACAGTTCTAATAGAAACTTTCGATCCAGCAACATTTAGATATAAAAATTGAAAATAAAACACTACCACTTGTTGCATGAGATACTCTTTGAAATGAAGGCAGGACGAATGAGACAATAAAGGATAGAAGGCCAGTGCAATAAGAGAACCTTTTTTAGATCCACAAATCGAAATTGAAGGAATTTCCCACAAATGGCTAAGCTCTCATTTTAGTGTATTGTAGGAGCACTTCTGAATCAGAAAATTTACAAAGAAAATATGCCTAAGTAATGACCACGAATGTCACATTAAACATTTTTAGGAAAAATGTCTCCTTAATCATTTCAGGTCTATTTAAATACAGTTAGGAAGACAAGTGATTCCAGAGGTCATCCATCTATTTACTTTTCCAGCTTCCTAGTTCCCTTCAAAGTGTGTGCTCTGTTTACTTTCTGCTTGCTGAGTTTGCATTTCAGTTGGTTAAGAAACAAACTTTTGTCTGATTTTTAAAGGATAGCAGTAGATTGTGGGAACATAACCTGAGATTAATGGGTAGTCATCTCCTTGAGACAATATTTTGGCAGTAGCTTGGTGGTTACATTGTCTCTGAACACGAGCTAGCTCTGTGTTTAGTGGAAAGCTTTTAGTGGTGAACATGTAAAGCAGCTGTTGTGAAAAATGCACTGAGCAGTGTAGAAATGGTGGGTCATTTCCTGCCCGTTTGTAGGCAGTGCTGTCCTGAGGAGTACATTTTCCTTTTCCTCATATTAGAATGTATGACTTCCATATGTAAACTGAAATTGGGGGCTGGAAGGTAACAAGTTGGGTCCTACCTCATAGGAGAACTTTTAGAAGGAATTGCCACCTCCTGTCTGTTGAAGGAGGAGGCTATGAGCAGCATTTAATTTGCATGTTCATTAGCCTACCCAGGGGAAGACTGATTTTTAAAGGAACACATTTTACTTGTTTCATTCTTTTTTGTAGTATATGCAGAGTCGTTTGCAAATAGTAAATACGTCAAAGAAATTTCTAAATGCAATTTTATGATTTATAAGTCACTCTATCAAATAAATTCTGAAAGCAAAGATACTAGATAGAAACAAAGCCCTAAAACCTAAACCACTGTCTTCCAAAATACAGGCTTTAGTATGCTTGTAGTATCACAATGAAGAGAAGGCAAATAAAATTAACAACTTCTCCACATATTCCATGTACTTTTACATGAGGCAAGAGGTAGAAATCATAAACCTTGATAGTGCAAGACTCTCACTGCCCATTCTTTGCTTTACAAAGCACCTTCCTTTTTACTTTATCTTTTAATTGTAGTCTACTGACTGCATATTATTAATACCAGATAATGATACTGGGAATACTAAGACTTAGTATTGGGGATGTAGTATTCACCACATGACAGAATGGTAGTTCCATCTTATGAAGTGATTATCTACCTGTCATGTGTTCTGTTTGAGAAAATGAATCTCTGTGAATGGCTGTTAATCCTTGCTCAGATGTTATAAATACATGTTCTGCATGGAATCTGAGGAATCATTCTTTCCTTACAATTTTGCTACCTGAGAAAATGTCCTGAAGTCATTAATGTATTACAGAACTTAGGAAACAGTTTTAAATATAGTTATTGAATGCCTATTGAAGATATTTTTAAGTGAAGTGTTCTTGGGCTAAACAACAGGGAAATTATTTTGTGGCCATTTTTTTTCCCAGAATGTCTGAAGACCAGATGTTCTTTCTAAGCAGGGCACCATGTATCCTTGGAAGTGGAGGATTACATATTTTTTGATTCTCTGTTCAGCCTGCTTTATTCCCATGTTCCCAAACCCTGCTGGGATAGATGCAGGAACTAGAAACAGTAAATGAGACTGCCAACATAACAACATATGCTTCAGTAATAAAAATACACTTTAAAATAGTAACTGTTGTAGTCCTGTTCTGAAACTTTGTGCCAAGTTCTGCTTTTTGCAAAGCTCACATATTGCCTAATAAACATGTGACATGACAGACTGAACTTGTGTAGAGAATCTCTATCAGAAGACTTTAGGTCATTTTATAAATGGCAGGACTCTGGTTAAAATTGCTTTGGGTTGTAGCTGTTGTTTGATCCACAGAACCTTAATACATATGACAGCTGTGGAATCCCTTGGAACATAGGGTGAATCCGTATACAGCATCGGATTTAATCCAAGTACAATCACAAACATCTTTAGCAACCAGTTTCTAACCACTTGTTAAAAAGCATTGAAAAGTAAGTTTTTTCTTCCCTTTATTTAGTCCTTTCATACTGATAGCAGCTTTGTTGCATCCAAAATGAAGATAACATCTTTGACCTCTTTTGATATGGCAGCTCTACTTTCAGGTTAGGTTATGTGAATGAATGAATTGAAAGTCTGAATGTCGAAGAATACAAATACAGAGAAAAGGCAGGGACAGGGATTGTCAATGGAGGAGGGACCTTTGAACTCTTCCTAGCAAAGGTGAAGCACATTTAGTGATATTTTAGACATTTCCTTCATGTGCTATCTTTCTCCTCTTACAGAGCATAAGAAGTTACATGTGATTGATTAGCTATGTGAATAATACATTCTTTTGTTTGTAAAACTGTAGTAACCTCATTTCAATATTTAAGTGCATTTTTTTCAGTGTTAGTTTGTTTTACATAAGGAGCATATGAAATCTGTTTTCTCTTTGTATTACAAGGAGTCCAATGCCATTCTCCTCTACCAGTTGATAGTTTAGGGTATCTTATATATGTACTTTAAGAATATCTGTTACACAGGGGTGCCAAAGTTGTCAGTCAAAGAGACTGTGCTATGAAAATATTGAAACAGTGCAGGTGTATTTAGAGAAGTTCGGTCACTGCCTATGCATAGTTAAGAAAGCTCATGCAGTTGGAGTGAAGTGAGGTGGGCTTTACTGTATAATACAGCTTTAATGAAAAAATAATACAAGTTTTGTATTAATAAAAGAATAAACATACTGGTTTTTATAGAAGCTAATTGCTCTATTCTGCTACTGTTGGAATTAGCTACCTGAAATAATATACTTCAAATATGAACATAAACAGCAGTACTGTTTTTATAATATATGAAACTGTGATATTTATGAATATTTAGTGTTTTCTCTGTACATGTAGCAACATGCATATAAAGATTTCTTAAAATGCTCCTTACCAATACAAAATAGCAGTGGCTTACATGCCATTATTAATATACTTTTTTTCTTCATTGCTTCCCAGAGCTTGTACATTTCACATGAAAAGCCATAAAATATTACTGTTAGGTTATTTAACCAGGTTAAAAATTGTCCTTTAGAAACGCTTGCTGGTTTTGAGTTATAAAGCAATTGATCCAGTCTATTTTCAAAAACTTTTCACCATTCTGGATTGAAGCAAGCCAGACGGTTTTCGTCATCCCAAGAGAGAATTATATGGTTTAAGTGGGAAACTGAATACTGTAATTTGGTTTCCAACATTAAGTGCAGTTTTCAGGATTGTGAGAACTGTATTTACGAAGATTTATATTTCTCCAGTGAATCTTCACTGGTTTTAAACTTTGGTGTCAAATGTTCCTGACATACTTGTTCATTTCCCACCTCATTGTAATTCCCAAATAGAATTAGTATGTTAATACTCACCACTGCGTTGTATAGCAATCAGCTCATGCCTATAGACTGAAATAGTATTAGACATAGAAATATTATTTAAGACTAGATATTAATTTTTTTACATGGAAAAAGGGTAGCATAATAATAGAAGCTAAAGTTCATCTTGAGTGAATTATATTGTGGAGGTTTTGGAAGTCATAAAGCATGGAATTTGTCCACTTCCAGCTTGATTCCTCATAGGAACAAAGTATAGTGTTTGCACAGTACTGCATTCTGTCTTAAAAAAAAAAAAAAAAAGCTATGTGAATATAATTTGAAAAGCTGCCCTTTCAGATTAATCTTGTGACTTGAGGGTAGTATGTAATTTAGTTATTAGATAAGAATTTCAGTAAACTCAAATTTGCTGACTCCTGGTCTATAATTCCAGTAATCTATTTTTGCTTTCAGAACAAAGACCTTGTGTTGATGAGCAAAACAAGATAGTAACTGAATAAGAAAAAGATTATATGCCTAATCTTTATTGGTTCACAGTAATCTCTTGTAACCTGTCCATGAAAGCAAGCAACATGTTGAAGAACCTCTTGTTTTTTAATGAGTCACCAAGTGAATTGTTGCCTACTTGGGATGTTTTAAACTAAACCACCAACATCTCTGGCACTGTAACTGTTAAACAGGTATTCACTGTAGTTTTGAGTTTCTCTTATTTTTAAAAACTGCTATGCTGTAACTTTTTTTGTTGGCTGTCTTATTAAACCATCCTTCCCCACAGGAATGGAGGATATATTGTGGTTTCCATAATTTACTTGAGTGTATGTTAAAAGCCCCACTTTCCGGATAAATAGGCCGACGGGGTCCTCAGATTTCTGTTATTAATTCTTCCTCTTTGGTTTGTGTTCACTTTTCTTCCACAGCCTCACCCCACCCTTGGATCAAATAGGCTCTCTTTTCTGTCTGGTAGTATGGCTGAAGGTGAAAAAGAATTTGAAGTAGTCCATATGTAGCTTTTCATTCTTCCCTATTGAGAACTCTCTTCTGTTCTCAGCAAGGTACTGCAGGTACTGTAAAGTAAATGCGGTCCTTTCACTTTTGCAAGGCAGTGCGCAGCTAGAGCCAGTTTGCTTCCTTTTAACCATCTTGTTGCAACAAATTGCTTGTCGTCAATGTTCCTCCTCCTCCACCACCGCTATCCCTTGATGAACACTTTCAGATAAACTGTTGTCTTTTTTTGGTCTAAACTACAAGGTCTATATTTTATTTTCTGACCCCTGATAAGAACTCTGCTACTTTGGGCGTGGCATTCTTCCTATGGTGTCTCTTTCCTCTCTTATTCAAGAAAAGTATTTTCTTTTGGCATTTTCTGAATCCCAGATAGACTCATAGCCCCTCTTCAAGGCTTAGGAGGATACAGTAGATGATCCTTGACACCTGCCATTCTGAAGTGGAAATAGTTGTGGCTGCAGAGCTCTTGTATAGTGACAGATAAGTCAAGGACCTTTCCTTCAGTTTTTCCATATACAGCTCTCAAGTGGGAAAAATTTTATGCTCCTTCAGGTGTTCTTTGGTTATATTCCAGTTGTTTGGCATTTTTTAATGCCTTTGCTCATGGAAGATAATATGCTGCAGTGCAATCTCACATTCCATTGACCAGCACAAGAAAATAATTGTAAGCATTCTGTGCAGGGCACTGCTATCACTGCAACAACCAGGGGCAGTGCCCCTGCGAACTACTGGTGCGGATGATGTCCCTGAACACAAGTGGGAGTCTTGAACTAGTCTTCATTGGCTATCCCTCTGTTCAGAGCCAGACTCATAGTCTTTTAAACTACATTTATATCAGTGATATCAAATGCTTTAGGACAGACTTTGCTGGTAAGGGCTCTAGGGTTTTACTTGCTTTGTTACCACGACATAATTCTCTAACTGTCCCTTTTCAGACAGGCCCTTCACAATAGCCTGCCTAAATTGACAGTAGATTCTGTATTTTTAGAGTACTTCTAGAACCAATAACTTCATACCTTAGCAGTCTCAATTCTGCTTTAGTAGTGTCTGAGAGGAAACAAAATCTATGACCTCTCCATAACTGTTCGGTTCTTTGTATGATGGTAATAATGGCCTCCCATTTTACATCTTAAGGACTCCCTTTTCCTTGGTTTGATAAATAGCTCCTAGGAAAATCCACTAAAAAAGCTGTTATGTCATTTCAAGCAATGCCCAAGTTCTGTTGAGCCTTCTTCATCTTAATGAGAATCAACAACTGGATTTTTATATCACTCTAAGACTTTGAGCCTGTTTTTGCTACTGTAGTGATGATAGCTTTCCTGCTTTTCAACTGATACCGTCTATGCTAAATTTTACTTTTTGGTTCACTTCCTAGCCAGTCCCTACAAGTAAATCTGTCTGATGCCTTTAGGACACACAACGTCATTTGTATGTGTGCTGATGCTCCTTGCCTCCAAATAAAGCTGCATTCAAGTCTATTCTCTCTTAGTTAAGTGAGTTGTTATATCTTAGGCTGTAAAGAACATTTCAGTTCCGGCTTTGGTAGCAGGATCCCTTCACCTTTTGAATAAGAACGTTCTCTGTGTCCTCCGGGGTACATAAGAGTGGATGTGGAGATTCATTGCAAATGAATGATTACAGCTGCAGGAGGAACTGAAGTTGCCCCTTCTTACTTCAGAGCACTATCCAATTTGAAATGT
The DNA here is from genome assembly GCA_013397865.1 of Struthidea cinerea. Taxonomy (NCBI): domain Eukaryota; kingdom Metazoa; phylum Chordata; class Aves; order Passeriformes; family Corcoracidae; genus Struthidea; species Struthidea cinerea. The sequence goes on along the minus strand of VZTI01002167.1, from coordinate 413,061 downwards.
ATTCTGTTCATGTGTGAAAGACCTGTGTGTCCAAATTGGAATGACACAGTTACATAGTACATCAGTAGGATTGTGTGAAGTGTCTTTTCTCTTTCAAAAGATAATCTCCAGAGGAACCTTGCTGACACATGAAATCAGATTTCTTTTTGAACCAACTCCTCACTGAGATGCTCTGCCTGGCATCCAGTTTCAACAACCAGTTGTGAGACTCCTGTTTCCTATGTAAAACTGAAATTGGGCAATGGATTCAGAAGTCAGTTAGAGACATGGGAATCACTTTCAGAGATCCCATTAACCTTGTTTTCTTAGGAAGTCATTTTGGAAAAGTTGATGCCTTGAAAGCCACTGATTATAGCCTTGAAAAAGACATACTTTTCTCTGTAATACAAGACTGGATTAAATAAACTTCAGTTCTCCAGATGCGATTAAGTTACAGCAGGTTTAAAAGTTGATAAATAATCAGTGTTTCTATATTGTTTCTGGGTAAACTCTGAAGAAGAAAGTTAGTATTACAATATGTAATTCTTCCCCATATCACTCAATAGTGATAGTGTAGAACCATGAAGCAGTTCATGTGCAAGCAGATTTCTTTTTTCAGGGCAATGGGTCTTTCAGGGTGTGATCTTTGTAAAAATTCATAGCCAGGATTTCAGTGTGGCTTAGCCATTATGTTCTGCTTTTGATTTGTAGAATGAAAACTTCTGGAATGTTTTCATTAAAACTTATGAAGAATATTTTTTGCCTCTGAGGCTAAACATGGGACCTTAAAATAACTGGTACTACTGATGAGAATAACTTTTCAAAGTAATATAAAATGACTTGTTTGTGTATCACAAGAGCCAATGAGTGAAACATGATTTTTGGGACATGTTGTACTTAGTATTGGAAATAATTATTGTAATTAACTCTTTATGGGTTTCCCTTATATGGAACTTTCAATGCATGGGTTACATCAAAATACAATTCATAACACTGGTGTGGGGAATATATTTTGGCACATACGGTGAAATATCAGCTTGGGCAGCTGAAATATGTTTTTGTTAGATGCGTATCACATTTTCAGCTTTATTGCATGAGGGAGCTATGGTATTTTTTTTTTTCCCCTAGATACAAATATATGGACTAATGGAATTTTTAAAGTTACCTGGTTACTGGATATTAATGACATGATAAGTTAGAGGTTGTATGGGATTTATATATAAAAGATCTTGCATTTTAAACTTTTTATAGGACAACAGTCTCAGTGAAAAGGTAGAATTATTTTACAGATAAGACAGGTGGGTTTTTTGGTCATCTCTCTAGGGCAGACTTTTCTAAGTTTCCACCTGAAGTTACTTGCTTAGAGCATCAGTAAATCACATTTAGTGAATAAAAAGTGTTAATGTATAACAAATTGGAGGCTTTACTGTATTTGAAAGTTCCGTTGAAGGAGAGAACTTTCAGTATTGAGTAATGCATTCAGTGGCTTCATCTCTTAAGTTCTTCCCATGTACACATACATGAACTGAAAAACTAAGGACCTGAACAATTAAAATGCTAACAGAAATACACACTGTTTGCAATTGGACTATGAAAAAAAATTGTTGGTAGTTGCAGGACACTTGCTTTAAAGAATCCATTCTGCATCACATGATACTGTAGAAAGTACTGCATTAACAAGATAATTTGTGGGTAGGGAGGACAACGCAAATGATAGTCTTTATTCTTGGATTACATTAAGATTGTGTGGAAAGAACTGCATACTCGTAAACCAAAGTAGAATTATGTAGTTTACATTTGAAATTACATGTCTGTGCCATTGGAAGTTCCTTTGGGTTATATCCTTCCATACTTTAAGAGTTCTCCCTTGTTACATAGCCTTTGTGAGCTGCTGATTCGTTAATAAGAAACTACCACTAAAATACCCCTTCTTCAGTTGAATCCTGAATAGTGAAATCACTAATCATCTTGTTGTTGATAAGCTCTATATGCTGTGGCATCAGTGATTTTAAAAGGAGAAATATTTGCATTAGTTTACTGTAATACACTGTAATAATGAAATCTACTCCTGCTTAGTATGTTTTGTGTTCCAAATTATTTAAGAGTCGATCACATACTACAAAATTTCATACTGTATTTATGTACCTTATATAATAACGTGTTTCCCATTATGACAGGGTATGTGCTCAACAACTACACAACTTCATACATTGTTTGGCATCATGAAACTAATTGTGTTGAGCTAATAATCTTTTTATCTGAAAGTACTTTAAAGGATTTTAGAATATATGTAAACATGAACTGTTTAAAAACAGTTAAAAAATTTAAAAACTGTTAAAATATTGGTTTTCTGTAAATGTTCTAGTTATAATTTATTTATAAAAAGTTGAAAATTTTTCCTTGAACAGTGGGTTTGTTTCAATTAAGTAATATTTATGGTTCCTTAAAATTACATTATTATGATACTGAATTAATATAAAAATCTAGCATTTATTTTTCCAGTATGTAAGCAATTTTCAAGTTGTTCTCACCAGAAGAGGTTATGAGGACAAAGGGACTCCTCCCAAATTAGTTTCTTCTGTGCTCTTTCCCACTTGAAGCTCTTGAGTACAAATGATTGGAATTGTTTCCAATTAGCTTTTGTGCTACAACATCCACATGACAAGACTTGCATAAAATTTGTCTAGAAGTTTATGGAATAATCATTAGCGTATTTCTTGATTGTTTTATGTCACTATCAGCAAAATTGCCAAATTGCCTTAACTTTTCTTCTGTTGTATTGAAATTTCCATTAATTTAGGTTCCAACTGGGTGTAGTATGGCTAAATATTTTCTTAGTAATCTGTATCTGAAGTAAGAATATTTTGTAAGGTTTCTTTGTGGTTTCCCCCCCTCTTCCATAGGACATGGCCCTTGTTGCTCCTGAAGCGCCTTCAGAACAAGCAAGAAGAGTTTTCCAGACATATGACCCTGAGGGTAAGGGCTGTACTTCATGCTGAAATAAGCTTTTTTTAATAGAAGTGTACTCATTAAGAGAGGAATGAAATGCCTAGTCCTTAAGAAATGTTCAGTACAGGAGTCAGTCCACAACATTGAGCACCCTGGTCTACTGGAAGGTCTGCCTGCCCACGGCAGGCAGGTTAGAGCTAGATGATCTTTAAGGTCCCTTCTAATTCAAACCATTCCATAATTCTATGAAGAAGTTATCTGAGAATTCTGCAGTAAGGGGAGTTGTATAACAGGAAGTAGAGTTTTTAAGAGATGTTTTTTAACCTTGTAATGTTTTTTAACCTTGTAATGTTTTTTGTAATTAACATAAAGCTTAAATAAAATTTATTTCTCCTATATTAAATTTTCATTAAAAAACTGATCTAATATGATTCATTCTTCATGAGATTTTGTTCTTGAATGTATCCAGCATACACAGAAAACTTCCTTATGTTTTGGAAAACAGGATGTCTAGCATTCAGGTACTTTAACTAATGAAAAGGGAAAAACGGTACAGTTATTATCCCAAGGTACCTAGTGGAGAACTCTATACCAAGATTGGATTCTTAGCAAGTGTTAAGCTTCTAAGTGTATGAGTGGTAAATCCAGTTTCTGTATTGCACTCTTCTGTTTGTTTTTTTTTTAAAGCATGAGAGAAGCATTTGAAAACTGCTTTCCTTCTAGAACCCCCCACCATTTGCTTGCAAATTTTACAGATAAAGATATGTAGTATTTGTATTTCTGAGTGAAATTTGTTCTCCTGGAAAGCATTTTGTTTCTTTTCCTCACAAGAAGCTTTGCTACTTCTTCAGATAATGGTTTTATACCTGACACTCTGCTAGAAGATGTAATGAAAGCTCTGGACCTTGTTTCAGATCCTGAATAGTAAGTATAATAAAATTTAAATACTGCAGAAGTATCAATTAATCACATTAATTATCATTTAAGGCTTTTTTCTGGATTCAGTTAAAAACATACTATTATAATTTCGGGTTGGTTTTGATTTTGGTTTTTTTTTCCTAGTTTGGATTTTTTTTCCTAGTTTACATTCTGGGCACAGAATGTTATTTTTAAATGTTTAAGTCAGCTTTAAATTAAAGGGGAGGAATTAAAAATAAGATGTCTCTACCTTTGGTAGTGGTAACTAGAAGCAAAAAAATCTGTCAAACCTACTGCATTGGTATACATTGAGGAGATAGGATTATATTTCTATATATTAATGGGGGTGAAACTGTGTGACAGAAGAACTAAACAAATAAGGTATTCAGAGGCAGATTTGGATTACCACTGGATCTTTCTGCAGAGTTTGAAGCTGAAACTGCTTCAGTTACAGTTTTGTTTCCACCAGCACTCAGGACCTTGTAGTGTTTATAATTACCATTTATTTTCAGAAATGACATGTTGATTCTCAGGATTAGAGTTAAATGTTTTAGCTCTAATATAGACAGACAAGACTAATATTAAGTGACAACAGTTAACTTTCAGTGTCAAAACTTACCATGTTTTGTGACTAAATGCTTAACCCAGAAAGGAGAGCCAAGCCCTTGAACTTTTTTACTGCTCCAAAAGATGCTTCTGCTCTCTTGTAAACATTTGGTGTAGTTTACTTGGGTCAAAACTGGAATGACTGTGGAGGCTGCAAGTTTACTTCCACAGCTATCTGAAATGTGATTGAGCCCATTTTCTGTCCTTTCAAATGTTTGGAGTGTAATGAAGTTTACTGAGTTGTTCTCTGGAGGATAGGAGTGAAAATTGAAATAAAGAGATACCCAAACCAGAAGAAAGTACAAGACAAAAGGCTCATATTCATATTATGACAGTAAATGGTGAAATCTGCAAAAGATTTGTTTCTTAAAGGAAGGGAAAGAAAAAAGCCATCATTTAATAGGTCTGAAAAGCTTTCTTTTGCCTTTTTGTTCTGCCGTCTCAATAAGTCTGCAGAAATCCTCTTTCTTCATTCAGCGGTTTTTCCATTTGGCTATTTGGCTTTCAGGACATTTGTGGCATAGCCCTGTCCTATTTTATTGTGCACAGCACATCAAATATAAATTGATGTATGAAAAGCCAGTCGAAAGACCTGCTGTATTGAAAAGCCATGATCAAACCATGGAATATGCAGTCTTAAATCATCTTCTCTTAAATAAATATATTGCCTAATGCTATTATCTTGAGAACCTACTCTGTTTTGGTTCTAGATGTTCTGTCTTTTTAGTGTGGAACACAAGTACAAATAATGTATTTCAAACTCCATACAGGCATTTTTGCTTATTTTTTGTTTGTTTGTTCTTAAGGGAAATTAAAGGCCTTGCCTCAAATGTGCTATTTAAATTTGTGATGATCTAATCCAAGGCTTTAAGTTTCTCAGAATCTCGGGATGTATAAAGAGCAGACCTGATTAGGATTTTAGAACTGTAGAGGGGAAAACTCTGTAGAGCAGACATGAATTAGCAAGGTGACTTAGCCAGTACTGAATGCCACTGCATGTGTTTTTAGTAAAATTTTCTAGTCTTTTAGTAAATGTATCTGAGAACCCACCTGTCTCATTTGTTTTGCCTGTTTCTAAAAACCATTTGATGCCCTTTAGGGCACGAATTTGAGCACATCTGTCAATCTAGATTTAGCTTGTTTAAAACATTTTATGCTGTCTGTTTGACCAGTAGTGGAGGCTTTTGTCCCCACACACTTCTCAGCCGTAACAGTACAAAGGCCATCACCCCAACACTTGTTGGGGTGAACTTCAGTTCAGGTGCCAGGCTTTGCGCTGAGGAGACTGAAGCACAAGCACACACGTGTTCAGTAGCTCTGCTGTGGTACCAGTAACATTGAAAGGTGTTAGGGATTTGCTGAAGGAAAAAGCCTCAGTTGAAACATATCACAATCCAAGTTTATTAGATCTACCCTCCTGCTTAATTGATTGAATTTTGTACAATGACCATATTTGAAAACTTAGGTGGCTCTGTATTTTTAAACAGTTCTTGTGTTTCTTTAGTGAGTATATTCCTTGCTTTAATTTTATTACATGAATTTAAGTGCATTTTAAAAATTATCTGTCATGGTTCTGTTTGCAAACACAAAGGTTTTGCAACTCTATTGCAGCATTTCAGGAATCTGGGCAGGTTTCAAACAGCCACTGAAATATCCAAAATTTTGTACTTTGAGAGCAGTGAGAGTAAGGAATAGAAGGATTGAAGTCCACTATCTTGCAAATCCTCAGTCGTGGTTTCACTTGAGTAGAGAAATTTTTTAAAGGTGATAAATTAGCATAGTTTATAGGATATCACAGTCAGTGTTACGAATTTTAAAATCCGCCTTCCGAGGACTTTAACAGAGCCACTCTCTTAAGATTTGCATAATATATCCTCTGTGTGTTGAGGGAGAAACAAAAAGAGTCCAAATAATTTACTACTAGTTCTATGTTAGGACCAAGAAAGGAAGTTACTTAAAGATGAAGACACATAAGGGGTGGCCAGAAGGACAAAATGCACCTGTACAACAATCAAAAAGACCTTGGAAATGACACCTTCTGTCCACAGCCCCCAGCAAAGAGACCCAGGGTGGTTAAAGGCCTACGTAGTAAAAGAGGCATCTGTGAGAAGCTAAGAGTGTGTCTTCTGAGAGGAAAACATAGTGCCTACATGGAAAAAAAAGGGAAGAATCTGGATTTATGGAATGTTAAATGTAAATACAATATAAAGCAGAGTTAAAATCTTCTGTAGACTAATCAGCAAAGTTATAAAACTTATAGTATTCTGAGCCCATCAGTGCCAAGAGGCTTGCAAGAGGTTTGTAGTTCTGATAGACGACTCCCAATGTTTAAAAGTACTCAAAGTCAGTTAGAAAAGTGCAGTGAGTTCTTCATATTCACTGGGGAAGGTGGTAGGGAGCAGTTCCCCTCATCACTGGAGAAGATTACTGAGAGGTTCTGCACTTAAGCCTTTTTATGGGTGGTCAGAATAACTAAGGTTCTGAAGTGTCATAAGAAGTAATAAAAAACCAAAATCCTGAAGAAACATCAGAATGACATTACTGAACTGTTTTAGGTTACCTACCACTGTGAACTGTGCTGGTACCAAACAGTATCAGAATGAGAAGGTGACAAATGAACAACAGCACTTAGAAAAGGATTTGAAGGCCAGTCTAGGGAAAATTCACATACGAATATTTCATGGGTAAACATGGAATAGGAAGGAATGGGTTTTGTAGATAAAGAATTGACCGAAGAATAGAAATGTTACTCTTTTTTAATGGAGGGAGATAATTAGGTTGATTTTACTGGACTTTATGTTAAGTCTGTGAATTCTGTTATTTTACCAGTAAGGAATTGACAGTAGGGATTAGTATGATTTTTGCTGATACAAATGTGTTTGAGGTGTTAAAAAAACAATGTGTAAGAGCAGCAGAAGATTACTAGAAGATATGGTAACAGAGAAGTGTCAGTACAGTCAATGTAGATTGGTCACTCAGGGGATAAAGCAATGCTGATTTCACATGCAGTTTGTTGGTCTATGAACTAGATATTACTGGTCAGGAAACATCTCTAGATTTAAACTGCTAGTGATAGACATATGGAGTGGGATTCGTAGGAGTTATGTCATTGTATAAATGCCTGATGTTTCACTCCATCTTGGAAAAGAATATTGTAGAAAGGCATCAGGAAGGCAGCAAGGCTAATTAAAGATACAGAATGCCATTAGTGCAAGGAAAAGGTAGGTTAGGACTGTTTGACCTGGAAAAGATAGACAGCCATTGACACGGTAAATAGGGAATGATTGTTAATTGCTTCACACAATACAAAAACAAGGTGTCATCAAACTGAATTATCAGGTGACAGGTTCAAAACAGAGAACACTTATTCCCAGATTCCATAGTTTAATTTTAATTTTTTGAGTGAAGTTTATTAAGAGCCAGATGTATATATGGGTTCAAAGCCAATTAGGCACATGCATGGAAGGAACAATATGTATCTTTGTGTTTTAGATAACTGCCTGTCACTGAAGATATCTTTGAGCAGCAGACTGCTGGAAATGGGGAGGGTAAACTAAGGATGTGTGTTTGCCCTGTTGTACTCTGTCGTAAACATCCACTACTGGCCAGTGTCAGGAACAGGATACTGGGCAAGACGCTCTGTTGGTTTGACCCAATGAGGACGTTCTTGTGTACGGTACAACTTGTAACTAAAGCAGAGGGCTAGGTAGATGCAAATAGATACAATCTGCTGCCTGTAGAAATATATTGCTTAAATAGATATATAGACTTATAACTGACCTTCGTTTGCAGTGACCTGAAATTAGATCGTAGTCATGCAGTAAGGCTTCCAGATTAGTATTGTTAGTATTTCCATTGTTTGTTGGTTCTGGCTTCTTTGATATCAAGTACGTGATGTAAATAAGAAATGTATCTGTTAAATTTAATTTTCAGTGTACTTAGAAAATCTTGGAAGGTTTTCAAATCTCTGTTTAAAAACAGGTTGTTTGGCAGTGACAGAGCTATATTTGAAAGATGGCTGGTTTTTGTGTCTTTAAAGAATGCTTACAAGACAGCAAAATGCCTTTTGGGCTGTAAACCTGGTTTTAGATTATATGGGTTTCAAATTATTTTACCAAATATGGTGGTCCTTTAGAATTATCACTTATTTAATTTAAAATAACAAATTACTTTTATTTAAAAATAACCATGTTTTGGCAACTTGCATACCATTCTGGTGCACTTGTCACTTACGATTAAAAATAGAATAGTATTGCTATACTTGGCAGTCAGTACTGTGGTAGCATAACTTAGTCATGCAAGAATAAAAGTGTCTTACTCATACTTTTATATTCAATGTTTTTATCTTAGTGTAAACCTCATGAAGACCAAATTAGACCCAGAAGGACTGGGCATCATACTACTGGGTCCCTTTCTGCAAGAATTTTTCCCTGAGCAGGTAATCAATATAGCTTTATTGCTGCAGAGCATTGTCTATTCTGTTTGGCTTTGAGATTCATTAAAAACTTGCATCAATATCACAAGAGTTATTTTTAATAAGTATTGTGTTCATTCAACTCAGCTGATCAGCAGATAACTTCTGTATTCCACCACAAATGGTAGACTTCTGTTTTCTGTAACATATCCATGATTTTGTCAGCCTTACACTGGAAGGAAGCTCCATTGTAGCAACAAGTTCTAAATTTAACTTCAGGAAATACATAATCATTTTGCATATGACATTGAATTGTTTCCTTACTCGGAAAGTTCATCAGAGTTTGGTTTTTATGAGAATAAATGACCATACTGGTTTTATGAATATTAAAAATATTGCCAACAAATGGGAAAAGGTTGCAAGCATATTTAAAACTATTTTTTTGTACATTTCTTAGTAATGTAAAATTTTTGACAGTTTAACAAAAAGTCATTATAGATTTAGGTTTAACATATGTGGAAGTTAGGGTATTGGAAAATTATTTTCACACTCTCAGTCTGTTCCATATATTCTTTAAGACTGCACCACTACTGAGAGGCAGGTGTTAACCTAGCACTGCTGTCCTCTTTTCCCTTTGCTTTGGATCACATTTTCTTGCCCTCACACTGCCTCTCTGCCACCAGGAGCCTCTTTAAACAGATATGTGGTAAACCAGAACAGGGAGCTGGTCTGGGTAAGAGCTCTCTTTGCACGTGTCTGGGGGCTTGTTCCATCACCATGCACGTGCTTGTATTGGCAAAAGAGAGCAGGTTTACCTGGGGATAGAAGGATAGGCTGGTGGAAGCAGGAGAAAGGTTGAGAGGAGTACTTCTTAAAAGGCTTTTTAGCTTAATGTGTCACTGAAACTATGTGGCTTAATTTTTACAATCAAGGAAATGTGGAACTGCTGGGTTTTAAGTGCCTTCAGCAAGATACGTTTTTTTAAGGGTTGTGCAGCACTGGGTATAGTATTCTGTACTATGAAACATTCTGGTCAGTCAGAAGACACTAGAATAGCACTGCCAAAGATGGTAGGGACTGAGTATATCATTCAGAGGCTTTCATCATCTAGAGGAAAGAGAAGGAGGAGTTAGTGTTCATTTTCTCTGGACTTCTAGAATTATATCTGCGTTGTATTTTTGCCAGCTGTTTCTTCTTCCTTTCATTTGTTTATACAGAAGTGGAAATATATGCACAATTGAATATAATTTATTTATTGCAATTATATTAATTTGCAAATCTGGAAGACTCCACTGCTTAATTATATGCCCCAGATGCCTAGAATGAAGTTCAGAAAGCCAAAGAACATCCTCCATAATTGGCTGTGTCTAAACTGTCCGATACCATGGGCCATAGCTGTGGGAGAGAAGAGCCATTGTATGGGGCTGCTGCTTCTCTTTCCTGTTGCAAGGACATCATTGACTGAAGAAGGGAAGCTGGAGAACAAAGCCCAGTGCAATCATGGGCAGAACCCTGCCTTGGTCACCTTGGTGGAGGAACTTTTTGCCTGCTGTAAAGTTGGAGCCCCCAAGTCAATGCCTGTCTGTCAAGTGCTAATTCCCTGCTACATGTGATTCCCCACCACTCAGTTTTGCCTGTCCTGTTAAACCTTCACTGGCTCCAGTACAAAACATGGGAATTGTTACTGCCTTATGGGTGCTGTTTGAGCGATCTGCATGTTTTGGACTGGAACCTGCCAGTATCCATTTTTTCAATCTGTCTGTACTCTGTGGATCAGGTAGCAATAGCTTTTACCCATTCCGACACCTGAAAGAATTCTTTCTGAAGGTGAAATTCTGTACAAATGAAGATTAATGTCTTTGTTTCAAATACTTTGAGGAAATAGCAGATAACAGTGGTGGTTGGAATTGTTGATGTTAATATTTGAACATGTAGCTAGGGCTTGGGAGATCCAGATTCAACTCCTTCTTCACTGAGGATATTCAAACCCCTGTTCTTACTCTCCTAGAAAGTACTCAACTCCACCTCAAAAGTAGGAGGGTATCTCAGCTTTCCTTCTGAAAGCTGCTGGCTTAGAAAAAAATTATTCAAAGCTATTCAGCCTGACTCTGTACTGCTTAGGGCAGTCACCTGGAGAGGGGAATTCCTGAATTCCCTGCTAGCCCTTTTTTTTTTTTTTGGAAACAATAACTGCACAGAATTCATAACTTCCATGGGACAGGAAGTGGAAAGCAGCATTTTTTTTTCTTTCTGGGTGAGCGTAACTTCCTCAGGGAAATGAATGTGTCCTCTTTCCTCCCAGCAAAGCTTAATTTTATTTATCTCTGTGAAGCAACTTCTGTAAGCAGAGTTACCACTTATCTTCCTTTTCACCACCCTCCTTCCACTGAATAGCCTGGATGGCTGTGAGAGACCCATAGAGAGGTAGAGTTTGTGATTCATTCAAGAGTAGAAAAATGAATGAGCGTTTTTGTAATGTGATGGATGTACTGTAACCTGAGCACATTTATTCTCATTCCAGCGTTTACTTCCATGTGCTCAAAAAAGGGATAAGCTTTTGTTTGCAGCCTGGTCCGGTAGGCGTGAAAGACCTGATACTACACCTGATTTGTGTTTCCTGGTTCAGTAAAATACAAAGCTTTCGGTCCTCTTAGGACTAAAACATTTGAACACCTGGAATAGTAAAGGTCAACCAGAGCCAGTACTTTTGCTGGTGGACCTCGGCAGAACCGGTGTCTTCAAAATCAGTTTACATAGGCATGGGAGTATATTAGCTTTTTAGCTCTCAGATGGAGGGCCAGAGATTGGATCCGGTCTTAGTAAAAAACTTTGTGGCATCCATACAGTGATAAATAAACATGCATGTGACTACTGCATAAGGTGTCTGACATTAAAATTTAGGACAGCTTCTACATGGTTAGTACTGGAGTTGTAGTTCTAAGTGTCCAGGTGAACACAGAAAATCATGACATGCTCTTGGGGGCATTACTCATTAATTTACTGACACCTGTTTTTTTATTTCTGATAAGAAAGGTAAAATGAAGATTTTGTCACCTAAAAGAAATGGTACTTTTTAAGTTTCCTTGAGTCTTCCTGGTTGAATGCATCTGTCTAGCTGTAAAAAGAAGAGACTCAAGGCACAGTATATGCCACATGAAATTATCTGTCTTCTTTCTACTAGGACTCCAGGGTTTCAGAGTCATTTACTGTTTACCATTACAATGGACTGAAGCAATCTAATTATAACGAAAAGGTAAGATGTACATCTAAGCCTTAGTAGCTATGCAAAACTGAATATAGTTACAGGCAAAATACCCTTAACTTGAAACAGACATTTTGCAAAGCTACTATTTTGATAATTTTCTTCCAAAATTATATATTTGGAATTGCAAAGTGCTTTGTGCTCCTGATCACATTTGAGCTACTGTACTGCATTGCTTGGCCAGACCATGTCTCTAAAACTCTGTATTTTGAAAAGACCACTTCTCACACCTACCTGTCGTAAGGGGGGTCTGAACTGTGAGGGACAGTGAAGGTGTAACATACATAAAATGCAACTTTTAGAAGTAACTCTACATCTAAATTAGGTGTTCAGAATTTTTCATGAAGTTTTTTTGTAGTCCAGGCTTGCATCAAAAATTAGTATTTTTTTGAGCCATTTACTGAGGAAACAAAGATGACCTGTTGAAAAAAGGGGTATACCAGACACAATATGACTGATTCTAAGTTCCTGAAGGAGAATTTAGAGATTATAAGGCATTAAGAGACATAAGGAACAAGAATGACTTCGGGTAAGAAGACTCTTCCAGAAAATATACATACTAAGTCTTTGGAATAGCTTGTAGTTAAGTCCTTAAAATCACCCTGTGAAATCTCCAGCGGTTTCATACCCCAAAATGTAGGCAGAAGCATTCAAAGATACGGGTTTTTCGATTTCATACTTCCATTTCATTAAAAAAAGAAGTATGTAAGACTTCACAGATTTGGTGTGTATCATAACAAATCCTCTCCTAAACTGGTAAAAATAATCATCTCATCTTACAGTTTTTGAACAGGCTGACAGAGTTGGGTTTACTTTGACAGGTCATGTATGTAGAAGGCACAGCAGTTGTTATGGGCTTTGAAGAACCAATGCTGCAGACCGACGACACTCCCGTGAAACGCTGCTTGCAGACCAAGTGGCCGTACATAGAACTGCTCTGGACCACAGACCGATCTCCTTCCCTAAACTGATGTGCTGTCCATGAACAACGTCCGGCCGTTGGATCCTCGGATGGGGATGTGGAATTGGAATTTGCTTGGGGAGTGGTATACTTTGACTGTGTGGAGTTATACACTGGTATCATTGATGAATTGTAAATAATGATTACAAACACTTTTTCAGTGTTAATTGGAATATTTAATTTTTTAATCAGATTGATTTCTATTATAATAGTTTGTCTTTTTTGGCCACTGTAGTACTGTTAATGTGAGTTACCCTAAAAAAAGCGCCTACTTATAAAGTCTTGCCATTATTTTGCCATCTCATGAAGATTTGAAAAACTCTGATATTGCAGAATCTGCATATTAGATGTCAGATCTTTAAAACATGAAACATATTCAGCTTTCTCAGAATCATATAGGCATGTTTTATTATTTAAATTATATTAGCTTACATTACAGTACCATAATGTGTGGACTAAACTGGCCTTTGCACTGGATATGTTTTAATGAGTTACAATTTTCTGCAGTTTTTCCTAAAATCTAATTTTACCTAAAGAGCTTGCACAATGTGACATAAATATGATACATTTTTAGGAATAAGTATAATTCTTAAATACTCTTTCTTGGCAGTTGTATATTACTGTGGCTTAGTTATTGGGCATGTTAAAAGTGAACAGAAAATCTGAGGAAAAATAGATATATTAATATTTATTTGAATTTGTATAAAAGAAATGTAAAAACAGCAGAAATAATTTCTTGTTCTATAATCTTTAAACTATTCAAACTTATAATATTGCCAAATACCTCTTTTTAATTTGTCCAAACAGCAGTGTAAGCCAGCATTACTGTATGTGTTAAGTGCATGAGAACATCTGTTATTACATTATTATATTCCTTTATTTATTATCAACTTCTTAGCCCTAAAATAAAATCTTTTCCTTGAATCATATATTATTCAAAGTTTGGTTTACTTGGACTTGTTTGCTGCTTCTCTGAGATGATGAAAAGGGACCACAGATTTAGAAATGTTAGCTTTCAAATTGAACACATCTTGGGGGAGAAAAAACCCACACCAAAAGGTAATTTCCTAACTTCCAGAATTACCATGACCATTCCTTATTGCAAACTGACAGCAGAGTATCTTAGTATTGAGAGGGTTTTTTCTGTTTTGTTTTGTTTTTAGATTTCTTTTTCTGAAAAAAAAAAAAATTCCTTTGCAGATAACAGTAATTTGAAAAGACTCCTGAATTTGTCCTAGGACTCGCTTTACTTAGAACACAAGTATTCTGTCTGGTGGTGTTGCCCTGACATTAAAAACTTGTGCAACAGTGGTGTTACTGCTGAAAACTATAGGTAACAAATTAAGAGAATCTGCATGTCAAGTGTGAAACTTTACTTTTCAGAAAATAGTCAAGCTTGATAGGTATTTGTTTTAGCTGGTTTTGCACATTTAATATAAATGTGCTTAGACTTCCACTGACACCTTGGAATGGGAAAATTCACTTTTCTGGCTCTTTGTCTTGAATGCTGGTGTCTGTCCTTGGCTTGTACTGGAGTATCTCACACCAGATTTTGCACTGAATCATAGCTTGAATCTGTTAGAATATGCATCCTTTTTTCTAGCCCACTCTCATAAAATTTATGTTCTCACAGAAAAAAAAAAATCAATTAGAAGCCCAGCTGGTGTGAGCTCTGTATATAAGCATTAATCTGGATTAAAGCTTCTGCTGTACTGTAGAGACATTTAGCTGATGATGGTGTGATATAAGAACCCTCATTCCTGTATCCTTTTTCCTTCATACTGCCTAGTTGTTACAGGCCTGGCTTCTGGTTTACTTCACTTACTTTTGGTTTACAGTGGCTAACTAACAGTGTTTTATGGCATTTAGGCAGCTCATCTGAGAACCTCAGCCAAGTGAGCCTTTCTGTCCTTTCTTCCCTGATGAGCAAGATGGGAGAGATTCTGCCTTTATGGAAATTCACTTTTTGTCCCTTAAAAGAATGTGTTTATTTAGATAGCAGACTTAAAACATGCAGGGCATTAATGTTTGCTACTTTTTATTTGCTGTCATAGAAAAATGTCGAGGAACCTATACAATTTTCACAGGTTGTCCTGCTCTAAGTGCTGCCTCTGTGTGTATGTATATATTGCAGTTTGCAAATTGAAGCCTAGTCGATAATATCAGAGCACTCCATGGGATTAAATACATGCTGTAAGTAACCACAGCAAATTGATAATGCTAACTGTAAGAAAGCATGTGAGCTAAATATGCAATTACATGACATTTTGATTAATACCCTAGGGGTTTTTACATATTGCACAGTCATTCAATTTTAATTGCCAAGGAAAGGACAGTATCTTCTGGGAGACAGCTACTGTCCTGGCTGGCAGCATGGTACAGTTAGCAGGACATCAGACAGTTGGTCTGGAAAACTGGCTTCTCCTTCCCATGTCTCAAAACCCTTTGAGACAGAAGATTGTCCAGATACGTGTTGGTGTCTTTTTGCTCTAAATTCTCTTTCATAAAAAAGAGGTGACGGAGGGGGGAAAGGGTCCTGGGGTCAGCTGCTGGCTAAATGGTAAAAGAAATTATTCTTACACTTTAACGTATACTGAGGTTCACAGTCAGACAGCTCCAAATAAGTTATCTAAGTAAATAACGGATAAACTACTTCTAGTGCTTCATATTAGCCCACGACTTAGATTTGAAGGCTGAAGGCTAACAAATACATATTTGCTTTGTTAAAGTCTGAACTGTTAAAGGTAAGCAGCCAGTACAAGCCCAAATGTAAATATCCTTGTTAGAATCCGCACAAAGGGCCCTTTAAAAAGTGAATCATTCAAGTACAGGCCGGGCATTTTTGGTTTTGGATACTTTTGTTGAAATTTTGTTCCTTCAGACAGTTACAATTTCTGCTTATCTGATGGTCCATCTGTATGCTTTCTCTTATCTCTTCAGTTCCTTGTGTGGATGAGTTTAAGTCAAAGAAGCCCATGATGGGCCTTGATGGCACAGGCAAGTGGTGTGGGAGTAAAATCCACTGGGGGAGAGGAATGGCTGTGTCTACACATCAATTCCCAAGCAGAAACAAGAACCTCCCTTAGTGCAATGCACTAATTTGCTGTCCAACTAGATGAGTATCTGCAGTCAGGCTGTGGACAGCTACTCTGGGTGCTCCTGCTTGCAAGCAAGTCTGCTCAGCACAAAATATCCAGCATGTTCCAGGGAGCACCTTCAGCTTCCCGCGGCTGTGCCGAGCCCTGTGCTGCAGCTCTGCTGCTGGCAACAGCCAGAGGTGCAGTGGGAACACAGTGCAGCCACAGCTTCCCCTGCAACGTCCCGTCCTTTGGGTTCTCACACACAAAGCAGCCAGTCTCTGCTTTCACCAGCATGGTGGATTGGCTCATTAGACTCTGTTTTTACGTTGATTTTGTGTGATTAAACTAGTTAATACCTATAACTAATGAAAAATCAGTATTTCCAGGGGATCTCTTGAAAAGAAACAAATTTTTCTGCAGACTATATGCTTTGATTGATAGAAGATTTAATCTACTCAATCTAAAATTAGCTTTAATGCTTATCATGCAGGAATTACTTCTGCTAAGATTTTTAACTTGGACATTGTTCACAAAGGTAAGGTTCAAAGAGGAATGCTGAACATCTTTTGTCGGCATGTCATCCTGAATTCAGATCCCACAAACTCACACTCTTTGTAAAGCATGGTCACATCTTTATTTTATCCTCTTGTGACAGGGTAATCAATACAAAATACTGTCTATGTAGTGGTTTCAGCTACAGATCAGGAGAAGGCTTCTGGCCTACGGAAACAAAGCTAGGAAAGAATTGAAAGGAAAGGTAAGTTTTCCTGTGGGAATTGGACATTTCAGCTTCTGTACTGCCATGTTTTGAAAAGATTTAACAGTAAAATTGTTATTCATTTTTCTAAGATTTATGTTAAAAGCTCATATGATTCTTTGAAATACTTGTTCCTCTGTTAGCATGTTCATTACTAAGTAATAGCACCAGCAACACTAAAGCTCTGATAATGGAGCCTCCTACAAAATATTAATATGTAAGTTTTGCCTTAGCAAAACTTTCCATAGAAGATTTGCCTCATCTATTTTTAAGATTGGCAACACCATAATGACATGCTAACATCACCAACTGCACATAAAATTAGCTGTAGAAAACCACGCCATGAATCTTACATTTTTCTTCATAAATTACTTAATCCCACATCTGACCTTCCATTTATTCTGTAAGGTAGATAATGATTTTTAGACTCTCGGCTAAATGTTCTTATAAAGCTCTCTGTTCTGGCTCCAGGTGTGGTTCTAGAGCCTATTAAGACTTTTTAGTTAGATATTCAAAGCAGTTAATATATCAGACCACAGGTATATTAAAGTGCAAGCTTCAGTCAACCAGCAATGGGGGGAGCTGCTTACCTCTTACACAGTGCAGATCAGTGTCCACTTCAAACATTTCTAAAGTCTGAGAAAAGCAAGATGTGAAATAAGCTTCCAGTGATCAGGACAGATCCAGCTTATGTAGAGAAACAAAATCCTTAGAAGCAAAACTTATGTTGGTTTTGTTTATCTCTTTGAATTGATTTGGAGTATCCTGCATGCATATGTCTCTTCTTTATAGAGAGGAAAAAAAAGGAAAAGTGTAAGGGGAGGGGAACTGCTGTAGGTTAACACTTTGGGAATAAGAGGATCTTGATAGGCAGTTCCTTCTTTTCATGCTGCCCTGCCTTCCTACAGGTTTTAGCACTGATAGCCATTTGAAGCACTTTTTTACTTTTTAAAATTCAGCTCAAACCAACCAGGTTAGGTGGCATGTATTTCTAACTGAAAGGCAGGTACAAGGGGAGCACATGAGAACTGCCTGTGTTCCTGCTTATGCCTCTTCAGCTTCATTGGTGTGAACACTCACCTATCTTCAACTGTGCTAATTACTGAATTTTAACTGTTTTGGATGGATCTGTACAAGATGGCTACAGCACCAGAATGTGCTGCCTTCTCACTTCTGAGTGCCAGTGTTCAGGACTGCAGTCTGAGTAGTTCTCTGAGCCCCAGAAACTACATTTGTGTCACTCAGCCCTGGAACTGATTGCTGTGCTAAAAAAGAGCATTATTAGTATTATTATTATTATCATCATTATTTAGCATAAGGCAACACGACTTCTAAATGCCTTCAATTACCTTAAAACTGCATGACTTTTAAGAGTAGATGTTAATCCTAAAGTCATTCAGAAGTACCTCACTTCTGAATTTATTACTGGTGCTTAGATCGCTAAGGGATACTTGTACAATATAAAATAATGAAATAGTGTCAATGGTGATGTTTCACCATTTAGCAAAGCAAATTTGGCATAAATATAAGGCAAGCAGAATTAAGGGATATTACAAGCCTGTGGGGACAGCTAAGGATCACACAGTTAATGCTGGAAATAAACACACAGTTCTATTTTTGTGAAAAGGAATGTCAGTCTTATCTGAATAATCTTGCCATAAAGCACTTAAAATAAAACAAACACGAAAGTAAAGCAACCAGAACATCACAGCAAAACAAACTGCTCTCAGCTGCTTTCATAGGTAAATCTACTGTAGCATGTTTATAAATGGGTTCTCTATTCTTTTGATCTTTCTCTGATTCTGTTTTGGACATTTCTGCGTTATAAATGCTGAAGAACTATTCTTTTTTCTTGTTGTCACAGAGCTGATTACATGGAAAATAAAATGGTTCTCCTTTTCTTCCTACCTTTGCGTTAGCCAGAAAAAAATATAAATAATGCTGTCCCCTCAAGATGTGGGTGTAATGCCACATTTAGCTTTGTAGGGAAAGGGAGCATTTCAGGCAGTCAGGTTTTTCTATGTATTCTTAACAAAACCAGTCAAAACTCTGTTGTGGGGCTTGCAGGGGCAGAACAGTTCAAGATAGGAATTATACAGCCCCATCATTTTTAATTACTTTTATGAAGAAATTACTAGAGGAGCTTTCTGAATGTAGCATTCCATTTATGCGCCGCGTGCAATTGGTTATTTCTGTGGGAAAAGGGGCATGACACCTGCTCCTGCGTGGAGCTGTGCTAAAGGGTCTCTGCGCCAGTGCCAGGTGCCCCCTTCAGCTTAATAAAGCTTTACGTAGCTAGGCACTCACGGAGAAACTTTGAGAGGAATAGAGGAATGCATCTTGCAACGTGTTCTGCACTCTGTGCCCGGTTTTACATCTTTCTTCTGGTTAGAAGGGGTTTTTTCGTTGCTGGGGTTGTTTGGTTTCTATTTAATAATGGCCATGCCGAGCAACCACATAACAATCTGATGAAGGTTTACATTTTTTCAATGCACTTCAGTTTCCTAAAAGGGATTTTCAAGTACCAGGCTCTTCAGTTTAAACTCTTGAAAATGCTGAAAGTCGAGAGAAATTCAACTAGAAACCACCAGCCCACACTCCGACATCTGCCCCTGGGAACACGGCCGCCCCTAGGCAGCCATCGGTAGCTGCTGGGCAGTCACGGGGTTGTCCCCTTTAGCCGGCGTTTCCCGCAGGTTCACCGGCGGAGCCTCTCGGCGCTCGGTGTCCGCAGGCGCGGGCCGGGCGCGGGAGCCTCGCCGGGCAGCGCGGCGGGCGGCGGCAGTGGCTGCCCC
>VZTI01002167.1:363719-393262 GCA_013397865.1 Struthidea cinerea | reverse complement strand
AGCCGGACCGCTCCTCTCAGCTCCGCACTGCCCGGCTCCGCGCCGCCCCGCACCTCTCCGCTCCGCTCCGCCCCGCACGGCCGCCGCACAACTGCGCTCCGCTCCGCTGTGCCAGCGGGAGCCGGCCGCGGAGGCGCCGAGGATGCTGCCCCTCAGCCGCGGGCGGCCCCGCCGCCGGCAGCACCCGCTGCTCCTCCTGTCAGCGCTGCTCTGGGCGCCGGCGCTGGTGGCTTTCAACCTGGATGAGGAGAAGCTGACGGTGTACAGCGGGCCCCCGGGCAGCTACTTCGGGTACTCGGTGGACTTCTACATCCCCGACCCCAGCACGTGAGTGCCGCCACCGGGGGTGGCGGGGCCGGGCCGGGCCGCCCCCGGGCCCGGGGAACGCTTCGGGAAAGCGGTGGGCGAACCGGTGGGCGAACGGCGGCATCGCTCCCGCGGGGTGACAGCGCCCATCGCCCGCCTGTCCCGATCGCCCCGGTGACCTCCCGGTTTGTTTCGCAGGGTCAGTGTCCTGGTGGGAGCTCCCAAAGCCAACACCACGCAGCCAGACATCGTGGAAGGAGGAGCGGTGTATTACTGCGCCTGGCCCGCTGCCCGGTGCAGGCAGATCCCCTTCGACAACACCAGTAAGTGCGCGGCTGTCCCGCGGCCAGCGCTGTGTGTGTCGCGCCGCCGTGCTCGGGTCCCCCTCGGCTCCTCCGCGATCCCTTTACTTGGGTCGCTTTGATCCGAGCATCTGCGCTTCGCCGGAGAAATCCCGCTCCTGGGAGTCTGAATGCATGTGCTCTTGCGGGGAAGGGTCCAACGGTCCCCAGAGAAATAACAGGACTGTGCCCTCCAGCATGAGTAGTTCATCTTAATAACTGCCTTTTTTTTCTTCTTCTTCTTCTTTAATGAAGGGTATTTGTTGCAGATTCCTGCTTTTGAAAACACTTTTGCATGTTCAGAAGGCAAAGCCCCAAAAGCCTTGTCACACACGTCTCTGAACCTTGGAAATAACAGGATTTCTAGTCTTTGCTGCTAGTTTCAACGAGGGGATTTCTGGCTGTTCAGATGGATGAAGTGCCTCGTGTGGCATGCTTATTTAATTCTATTCAGAAAGCAAGAATTTTATTTCAGAATAGTGAAGCTTGATGCAAACCGATTTAGGCACAGTGTGGATAGATTATATCTACTTCCAAAATCCCAAGACAGATGTTTCTTATTTAATTAGAGGGAACGCACAATTTAAACAATTCAAGCTGTTTATGTTTTATGTTGTCTCTTTATAGGTCTTGAAAATAATTTAAACCTAGTGTTTGCAGAGACTTTAAAACTGATTCCTTTATTTAGGCAGACTTTGACAGTTTGACCATTAAGCAAAAGTTATTATTCTTTAGGTTATATTTAATCTTAATATTTGTGGTTTATTGAAATGGGAACACAATTCATTTTTTTCTTCAGAAAGCACAAGCTAAATTAGAAGAGCTCACTTAACTGTAGCAAATAAGCAGTGCAGTTCTTTACTCCTCCCAACTCCAGCCACCCACATCCTATTACTGTGTTAGCATCTAGGAACACTGATCAGGATGACTGTCCCATGATGCTGAGCATTCTTCAAAACAGAGTGAGTGATAGTTCAGGTATGTGTATATGGCTGCTTGGGCAGGTAAAGCTATGTACAGCTTCTGGTTATGTATGGAAATAGAAATGTACATAGACAGTATGCATGCATTATTTTAATTGTGATATGTCCTGAGTGTACAGATTTAAAATAAAATGAGGAAATAGAGGAAATATTCATGTATTTCCCATCTTATGGTTAGGTAGTTCATGTAACAACAGTGGAATGTATTATCTATACAAAATAATTTCAAGTTTGAATAGAAAACTTACAGACCGAGTGAAAATTCCAGTGCATTTTTGAAGGGGAATTTTGAAAAATTAATGAAAGTCTAGTAATGAAACCTGGAAGGACATCTGACTTTCCCATGGGAAACGTGGGACAACTCCATACTCTTTGCAGAGTTGTCCTTTTGCAGATAACTATGTTTTGAATAAAGGCACAAACAAACAGAGGAGTAAATATATCAGTAAGGCTTTGGGCTGTATCACACAACTATTCAGCTAGGAATCTCCAAAGGGCGGTTCATTCAGTCTTCCTGAGATGATTGTGTCCATAGAGAGAATCCTGACTTGTAGACAGCTGAAGTCCAGCCAGAGAGCGACCATTGTGTAGGCAGAGACCTCCTTGTGGGAGGGATGGCAGCATAGGCAGGTTTTGCAGTGTTGTCCTTGGCTCTCTTAATTCCAGTCCCAAGGGCAGTAAAGGTGTCGTTTTGCACAATTCAGCAATGTCCTGTAGACAAGGACCCCAGGAAGGCTTGCCTGGCTTGTACCAACCCCTATTCTTCATTGCCAGCAACAGAAAGGCCATCTCCAATAAGCTTTAGGTGGCTCCTTTTGCTGGTGTGTGGATGTATATTTCATGTCATTTTTTTTCTCTCCCAAATCCACTGTTCACAGGAACGAGTTTTCCTTCTTTTCCACTATTCCCCCAAGCACAGAAGTCCACATGAGCTCTATCCTAGGTGAAACTATTTCAAACGGTCCGTCACACAGTTTCTTTTGAAGCCTTTAGCTATTTTATGCCTACTGGGACTTAGATAGTCCTTAGTAAATACATGGGGTGTTTTCAGTTCATGGCTCTTTCTTGTACAGGCATCTTGTACTCATTATGTCTTCTCCTACAACATCACTCAGAAATATTGCTATTCCCACTTTTAATATTTATTCTAATAAACAGAAAAAAGTCAGTCCATGTTGTCAAAGATCATACAGGAAGTTGATGATGATACTGGTAACTGACTTGGGAGTTTTTTCTTCTTCTTCCAGTGCCTTAACCACAAGATTATTCTTTCTTCCAAAACAGAAACACTCAAAAGTTGTTAGAAGACTAGAAGTTCAGTTGTAGCAGCTTTAATTGTAAAGATTAATGCTTCCTGCCTCATGGGAGATCTTTAAAAGTCTTGTAGAGCTTTGGGAATGTTTTCTGAAACAAAACAGAAGAACTAGAGGCTGCTTCAGAGCTGAAAGATTTAATTTTGATGCATTTTTATACAAAGCTTCAAATTTTCAATACTTTCTTCTTAGGACTAACTAGATAATATCTCTTTCAGTTAGATTAGCTAAGCAAAGCACGAAAAAAGAAACAAAACTACTAAATAATTGGTAGCATTCTTAATTAAGTTCAGAAGTAAAAACTGAGTGGAACTGGAAAGAAAGGGAGAGTATAATGTAACACTTAAAAGGCAGTGTGAACCAACAAGTAGATAAAGAATTTGCTAAATTTCTTTTTAATGCCTCAGAAGTTCAATGGGGAGGACTTCTAAATTCTAAAGAATTGTTAAAGTAAAGCAGATTCATTTATACTCTATCCAAAGTTCAATATGTGAAATTGCTTCAGGTCACAGAAACTAAATTTTCACTATTACATAAAAATTCAAGAGATTAAGAAATCCAAGAGGTTGAAAGCCAGTGGCTTAAATTACATATGAGCAGAAGGGCTCATGTCTTCTATTTCTGAGGACTGGATGCACAAATGAAGCTCAGGTATGCTGCATTCAGTGCAAGTTATGTTTTGCCCTTGAGGAGAGAACATACAGTGAGTGCACTTGGATGATATTTGAACTTTTACTGCCACAAACAAACATCTTAAGTGGACATCTAATTGGTAAGACTCATGTAACTGCACAGATTATTTCTCTGTTTCCACAAGAACAGCACACCTAATTTCAAGATAGGTTCCTTTGTTTGCTAATTCTTTCATGTTATTTGTATTAACACTGTTACTGTCTTGGTCCTACTAAATGAAAATAGTGAGGACACTGACTAGCATTCTGTGATGGCTTTAGTCAAGTTTCTGAACGTGTTCAAATATCATGGTGTGGATGTGAGGGAACCAAGTAAGGGACAGACACCTTAGTTAAAAACTTAGTCTTGCTTAGGTTAATTTTATGATGTTCAGTGCTGAGATAGGATGATTTTTGGTTCTGTAAAGGCTGTTTGGTTGAAGGGATTTTTTTGTTTATTTATTTAGTTATATGAGTAATATATTTTTATTTTTAAAATAACTGGAATGTTATTTAAAAAAAAAGTCATTCTGTATCCTGAGCCATAGAGTCCTGAAGGAAGAACACGAGTGCCAGGCCTAACTGAATCTGACATCCTGACACTGGTGGGAGACAACTGCAGTTTACCCCAGTGGATCAGGGATATGACACTGCAAGGGATGCACCCACAGTCACTGGCAAGGTGCAGCTAACCTCCCTGTTACCACACAGACCGTGGCACTCAGTATTAAACTTTGTTTTTTGGATCATGTAAGCTTTAAATGACAAAAGAAAAGGCTGGTTTATGAAGCCCCCTTACTCTTTTAATTTTTCCTCAGAGACTAAGATCAGATGAGGGAGTAGACACTGTATTCCCAATGAAAGATACAAAAAAACCTTTAAAAAATGCATGACTACTTCTGAGTGCCATGTTCAACGTGTCAAACACAGACTGAGCTGCTTACTACTAGCAGTGATACTCAAAAACAAGGCGTCTGCTGAAATAATCTCTGTGGCACTGTGCATGTGTTAGGATGTTCAAGATGGTCTGACTGCTGTGAGCAGCTGCATAACCTGTGTTATTGGGGAACTGTATGTGGGCTACACTACCCTGCTGAGAAGATGGGTTAATTGCAGTTAATAGAGGTGCAGGAGTATCTGCAGCCCATTCCTAAAAGCCTCATCACCTAACTGAAATTGTTCTAGAGGTAGTTCTCCCAGATGGTCACTAATTTCTCAGGCCACCTATCTCTGTTCTTCATAGTAGCTAACCCAGAGATTTCCAAAGCAATGAGATTATTTACTTGCATCAATAATTAATCCTACTGATGAAATAGCATTCCTGACAAGCAACAGAGGGGCAAAGGAGGGAAGGAGGGTGAAATTTTTTTATGTAGGGTTTGAGCTGACCCATCCATAAACAAGTCATGTAACTGGACATTCCCATATGGGTTGGCCAGTGAAATGGCCTGCAGCCAAGAAGGGGCTTTAGCAGGAACTCTCTGTGTTTCCTGCCGTTGATACAGCACTGACTCTGCAGTCCCATGTTTGCACTTCTTTAAAGCTCCCTAAATATGTGTGCCAGGGTCAAGGCTCTGGGAAGAAGCTCAAAGCACTGCCCCTGAGAGCACAATGAGTGCTTTAACCTGCTCCATTGCAGCATGGAACTGAGATAAAGTATAATGGAAGGGCTTTTAGTATCCTCTTACTTCAGGAAATATAGATTGAAGGGCAATGACTCTTCTCCCTTGTTTCCCCACTTTGTGAAGTTGTCCAGTTGCATTGCAGTGTAAGGCTGTGATACTCTGAAACTCAATGAGAGGACAGGGAAACAAGCATTGGCATCATATTAAAGGTTTGTGGTCTGTCTTTCCTCTCTTACCTACACAAAGCTAACTTCAGTTTCTTCTGTATGAAATGGGTTTACAGTGACTATTTCTGCCTTAACACTGAGGTAGAGTTACCAGGTTCTTGTTTCAGCTGTGTGCTCTTCCATTCAGCTGCCAGGAGAGGTAGCAGGAGAGCAATATCAAGAAAACTTTCTCCTCTCTTGGTGAGCTAGGAAACTTCTGAACCATTCAAAGCATCTTGCAGCCAGAAGCAGACTTAAAAAATACCCCCTAAAGTGCACTGTTGCATTTGAAATCTGGTAAAAAGCTGATAGTTTGGATTTTGGAAACTCATTATAAAGGTCACTTTTAGTTGTAGTACTTAATAGACTGCATCAAGTTCTTATATTTTAAATCAGGTCCTGAAAGCAGAGTTTTAGATACCCCTTTCCTTAAGTTTCCAGAACACACTGAGGTGTTTTCTTTGCTATCAGTTAACTTTACGAGTTTTACTAAAATAGGTTCTATTTTTCTTAACTAGCTGGAAAAAAATCTGAACAGCCTCTGAAGAGGAGCAGGGAAGGGGGATGTAAATCAGTTCTGAGCAAGCGTGCAGTTGATAAAAAACATGAGCTAATCTGGCCAGCAGTTGAGCTGATTGTAACAGAACCCAGGTACTCTATAAGGAAAAGATGTATTGTGGGACTCAAGAGCTTTAGTTACATGAAAAAATCATTAGCTGAGTTGAGAATGTAATATTCTGGGGAAAACTTAGAATCCTGTTATAAAACAGAATTTGCATCTCAAGAGAAATTGCTGGGAGAGAACTTTGTTGTACTTTTAAATGTTGACACTTTTTAGTCCACTATGCTGGTAAGACCTTATCTGGAATGTCATGGTTCACTTGTAGCATTCCGATTTATTATAGACCCTCATGAGTTTCTTTTGTAAGTCTCAGCCCTATCTAAAGAAAGGAAAAAGTACTCTTAGCTATGTTAGTTCAAGCCCTGAGGTCTTAATTTGTTTTTGATCAGATTTTATTTAGGGGAAAAAAATCCTACTGAGTTTGATGATTTCTTTTTTTTGATTCATGGAATGAAAGTCCAAATAAAGCTCTCTAGATATGATCTATTAAATTAAAATGACTCATATGAATAGCAGCTAAGTTGCAGTAAAAAACAGAAATAAAATAGATGGTTGCAGAACCAGATAAATCTAAATATAGAAGCAGCTCTTCTCATCATGACAGCATTTTGCATATCCTTACCATTTCTCAACACTACGAAGTCCCTTTTTTCTTTAATTAAAAGCAATAGTTTGGCTTAGTTCCCTAGATCATACCTAGTGTTTAACTTTGCATTTGAATTCTGTCTCTCTAGTGAGGGTCTAATATCAATGACCCTGTGTAAGTTACTGAGTTACCTTTGTTTTGTAATGAGTGGTATCACTGGACTCTTATGGTAGTGATACGGTGGTAGGATTGTCAAGATTCCCTCGTTTCCCTCACTTCTAGAATATGGGAGCAAGTATGCCAGTACAAACCCTTCCTCTCCCTCTTCCCTTCTGTAAGCCAGAGCAGTAATGATGCAGCGGAGCTGATTTCAAAGTTAACTGAGGTTGCCCGGAGCCTTTTGTCGCCAGCTTCTGAAACCACCCCAGAGTGGAGATCCATAGTCTCTCCGGGGAATCGCTTAAGATTTATTCAGAAATTCTGTTGCTGCAACTCGTGTCTTGTTGCCCCTTTTCCTTTTGCTGCATACCTCAAATGGGACTTTGGCACTCTCTTCTCTCTACCTATTGAACAGTGGATGAAGCACAAATAGATCTTTGCTTTGTCTCTTCTTTGGGCCAAACACCTTCAAGTACTGATGTCTCAAAACTGTACATAACATTCCAAGTGCTGTCTCCGTGTCAGGGATATTCACTTTACCTGAGTAAATTCATAGAAATATTTGTTTGTTTTATGTGTTTGTATTCACATTTTATACAAATATGGATAGATTTAGGTGGTTATTCACCTCTACTCTGTGTATATGTAATGATGTACAAATATATGAAATCCATGTATTGGATTTTATTTTACCTATGTTTTTTATATGATGAATATGCATAGGTACATACATACACAGATGTATCAAAACTGGTTTGAAAGGGATTTCCCATCATGGATGTAGGCACAGATCTGAGGGCAGAGTGTAACTGAATCTGCTGCAGATGCCTGGTTAATGGACATCTGTGTTTATCCAGTACATACAGGCAAATACACACAGAGCATTTAGACATAATACTTTTCAAAATTCCAGAATGGTGAAAACTTATTCAAAAGAGCTGCAGGTGTATTACATAGACTGATATTTTACTTTTATTAGAAGCATTGTTTTCCTGTGTTAAGTTTGATTAAAATATTTTCAAGGGATCACACAATCATTTTGGTTGGGAAAGACCTCTAAGGTAATAGAGTCCAACCTTTGAATGATCACCACCTTGATTTGCTTTTGTTCATTTGAGTATTTTCAAATTATAAAAGATGCTGCTTTTTTTACTTGCAGTTTTCAAGAGCTGAATGAATCACAGTAAGTCACTAGCAGTGTTTGCCCATACATCTCTTATGCAGATATTGATTAGTATAAAAAAGAAATGCTGGTAAGGGAAATGTTTGATTCATGCTTATTAAACTGTTTATAATGTGCTGACTCAGTGACTGAGAGGAGACCAATTCCCATAGAAAGCACCAAATTTATGGTGCAATGGTGGATTTGCACTTGTTCTAGATTCAGGCTTTAACTCCTACAAGGGAATCTGCACTATTGCTCTGAATATATGTTTGCTTTTTGCTGTCTGAACTCAAATTTTTCTACTTGTCCAGCTACTGTTTTGGCAATGTAAGGGGCTTTTTTTTTGCCTTTGGTAGCCCCTAGGCACCTCAACTAAAAAACTGGGTGAAGGAATGCTACTTTTAATAACCGTATTTCTGTATCTCCAGAGCTGCTTCTGAAGATGGATTGTGGGACAGTACATGTACAGGAGTCATGACTCCCACAGTAGAAAATGAGGTGCTTTGGGTTTGCTGAAATGCAATTCAAGGATATTCTCATACCTAAATTTGTATTTATAGATTTCTCTATTCTTTGCATACTCCTGATTATCTGGGCCTTAGTCTGCAGTACAGTCTTAGGCAGTACGAGTGACTCCGGAGCTGCGTCTCAAGCCAAATTTGCGAGTCATCCAGCCTGTTGACCATCTGGAACAGCTCCTGGGCTGGCTCTGAAGCAATCCAGCTGGTACTCAGGCGCTCCTTGGAGCTGTCTGTGGATAGGCTCAGGTGCTGTGTGCCCAGCCCAGCTGCCGCCTTGTAGTCTTGCTATCCTTGCACTAGGGTCACATAACATGATACAAGATAGCCTGGACTCCTTCCTAGAAGGGGCCAGGCATTCTCCTCCAGAAGACAAGATGATATTTGAATGCAAAAATTCGCACCAAGTTTTCACTGCTCACAAAAATATAGCTGTGAGTGAGGTACAGTATAGACTTAGCCTGTGGGCCTCAGATGCCCATAAATAGCACAGAGATATTTCCCTGTAATATAATGGTGTTATCAGGATACAGGCATGCTACTTTTTGAAATGCTTTGTTAATGCTGTTTTGAGGAACATACAGATTTTTTTTTAATTGAATTGAAATTTATGTGGGTAAATGGATAGCTTTTATCTGAGTCTAATCTAAGCTGGTTATCCATGGCTATCTACAGTCAGTTAAAAAAAAAGGTACCTTTAGACCATGATTCTTCTGACCTTCTCAGAGTTTTGCTTTAGGAAAAGAACTGACTTAGATCATGTGCTCAGATGTAAGAGGATGGCTAGCTCAGAAGCGGACAATTGCAGCAGGGCACAGTAATGACACCTTGTGTCTATTCAGACAAGGTAGTTGCGTATGTAGCTTTATTTTGCTGAAGTTACGTGGGAAGCAGTAGCTGTTTTATAGCATTCTGAAATACTGATTAGTTGTCACATCCAAAAGACTAAACGGTATTTTAAGGCACAACTTCCTTAAAATAAGTCATATGGGAATATGACTCCATAGCTCTAGCAAGGATGCTGAACAAAAGTGATCAGAAAATTTCTATCAAAAGAGATTTATCTAGGGAAAAAAACTACTTGTTAATTTGTGTGTCTGTGATATTTTTCAATTTATTTTATCATGAAAATCCCATGCCACATGATGAAGGATTCCTACTTCGGCATATGCCACTAAATAGGGTGGGATCCTGTGTGTGTGTGTACAGTTCTTGCAGATTTACTGGTAAATTCATCTGTGGTTTTATAAATCCTGGAAATGGTTGTCCAGGTTTTAAAATTTAACTTCTTTTCAAATGTTGGTATACTTTGCCAGTAGGCAAGTGTGTTGTTTTGATTGAAAATGTAAGCTCCTTTTGTTAGAATACTGGTCACAGGTATCCTCAGAGCCAGGCTAGCACTGGCTGCTGTAAGCTGGCCATGGCTAATTTTCAAGCTTCAAAAGCTTTGTTTCTATCAAGATCCCATCTGTGGACATTGATCATGTTCAGATCTGCTGGAGCATTAAAAAAAGAAACCTTTAAAGTCTGAAAGGGTCTGACTTCACTGGAAAAAATAGTCGAAAGTAGTGTTGCCAACAACTAGGTAGAAGCTGGCAGCTCCTACAATGCGCTGTGTCAAATACGCTGTCTCACATCCACACAAGTCTAGGCCTAACTTCAATAAAATGTATTTCTAAAATTAATATTTTTAGAGTAATTTTAAATTATACTAACTGAATTTTTAAGAGCTAAATATTCCTGAAATTTATCTCTCTAAGCATGAACTTCAATAGTAGTTGCTGTAATTGGTGCAGCACAGAAGCAAATACTTGTATGAAGAAAGATATTTCCTCAGAGACTTTCAAACTTTAAAAGATTCATTCTCATTCAATTTTCCTTCATGTTTATTAGAAAAAAATACAGAGATGGAGTACCCTTGTTTTCCAAGTATGATGTGTTTTTCTTTCTAATTCGGTTTATAACATTTATGAGGTTACCATAAGCTGAATTCAGTGCTGAGCTAACATCCTAGAAAACATTCTGGTATCTCCTGTATTTCTGCTGGGCAAATCCCAAGTAGTGTTGACTTTTTAAAATGTTGGCTGTATTTTTTCTCTGTTATTTAAAAATGCATGTAAATCCATGGAATATAGTCTGACACTGCTTTTTTTTTTAACATTCCAAGGTAAACAGTATATGGTTTTATTTTCACTTAGAGTGACTAAAAAGGATTGATTCTTCTGAAATCCCTCCTGATAGGAACCAGAAACAAACATAAGGGAATGCAGATACAAGGGGGAAGGAGTAATGCCCTGCTTATGTATAAATTGAAAAGTTCATTAGGAATGACTGGTAGGGGAAGAGTATAGCTTATGAACACATGGGAAATCAGTTTACTTCAGAGAACTGAGGGTGAAAGGAAGGGATGTCTGCTTTTTATTAAAACCTGAAATGCATTATAATTGGCCTGAATCTTTGCCCAGATGGCTTCTCTTATGCTGACATCTGCAAGAGTGTATATGAAGCAACATTAAGAAGCTGTCTCTTGTGACAGTGTGTACACATGTAATTCTGTTAAAAACTAAGCCCTTTGCTATCTGTAGTGTTAGTCTTTGAATAAGCATGCTGAGAAAAGTCATTTGTTTGACAAAAACTAATTATGGAACATGCTTTTTACATGGAAAGTTTCTACCACATCTGAGAAAACTTTTTAGGGCTTTTCACCTATTTTTGTAGATTCTTGTTCATTCTTCATCATAAATTCCAAGTAAACTTTTCTCGTTTTTTGGCAGGGGGAAACACAGTATGTCTAATTCCAGACCTGTGTATTTTTTTCTAAAGTTTAAGTGTAATTATTTTGAATTTTAATGTGTGAATTTAAACTGGTTTCCACTGACCAGTGAAAAGGTTAAATGACGTCAGAAAGTCCATTGCCTATTAAACAGGTTTGAGGATAATGAGTGGGTTCAATGTAATATATCCATTAATCTGTTCACTTGTATAGCTCACAGGGTAATACCATTAAAAATAAGCTGTCAACATACTGCTTCTTTCTTTGTCAGACAACAGGAAAATTAAAGTCAATGGCACCAGGGAACCTATTGAGTTTAAGACAAATCAGTGGTTTGGGGCAACAGTCAAAGCTCATAAAGAAAAAGTTGTGGTAAGTCTTATGCATTTGATATTCATTTGGAGAAAATTTTTATTTTTCTCAAATGTGTATGTTTAATAGCTGTCTATGTGTATGTTATGGAAATAACTCTCTGATTATTCTTGAATTATAAAACAGATGATATATATAATTCAAAAAATGAAAGCAGCCTATAAAATCTGGTTGAACTGATCAAGTGAAGATGATCCCACTGCCATGTGAAAACAGCAGAATGTCATATTGTTGTGGAAGTGAATGATATTTTTTTAACAGATGATGGACATATTTCAGAGATACACAGGAACTGATAGCTCTATGCTATAAAGTATTTTGTATTATGAAGATATGTATTTAACATGTGGAGTGTTAAATACAGAATGTAGTGAAATTGCATGTATTTGAATGTAATGAAATGTTATGAAAGCCAAGAACCTCTGTTGATGTTCAGTTAGGAAAACACCTCTTTTGTCACATTTACGTTGTTTTGAACAGCTATGTCGTAGTCATGGTAAAAGAGCTGCAAAAAAAAAAAAAGCTGATAAAAACAGCTGATAAAAAAGCTCCAAATAAAGATGGCTGTCAAAATGCAATATCTGTTTTCCAGTTTCACTGAACATTTAACCTGTATTGATAGAGGCCTCCAGCAGTGGGCAGGTATTTTTATTGCCTAGTAAAGTACTGGTGATGCTGCTTATACACAGACATTTTGTATTTCCAATTGCATTAAAGTTTACATTAAAAACAGCACTGAAGTAATTGTGATAGGAATAATTGGTTTGGTCATTAGCTTTATTAGTTTTTACAATTGCAAAACAAAAATTTACCTTGGGATTTGATTAAAACTTCCAATTATTACTTTAAAAGTAGTCATAAGGGGGGAAGTATTGAAAGGAAATGCATTCCCTTATATTGTAACCCTTGTGGTTAACCTACAGAAGGATTTTGAAATGAAACAGGTAATGAATAAACCTCCCCCTATTCTTTTACAGAGCTTAGTAAACATAAAAATTCTAAAAAATTCTAAAAATATATGAACATTTTTCATTTTATCTACTCTCTAAACAATTCACAAATTGAAATAAAATACTTCTTTACCACCATTTGTTAAATCTTAATCAAGTTAGTAGAAAAGCTCATCTCCAACAGATGTGCTGTGTCTGTACTGACCAAACTTTTCTTTATTTGGGGTACCTCTTCTCAGAATCTGAAACTGAGATATAGTCAACACTTTTCAGGCAAAAATTTGGACAGCAAAGCTGGAAGATTTTATCTGTTAAGGTTTGTAGGCGGAGAAAAGGGGAGAAAAAGAAAATGTCCTCAAACTGTCAGGAACTTTTTTAAGCTACGGATGTTATAGTAAACTTCATTAAGTCAATGCTTATGTTTATGAGTTCTTGTTTCAACCTATTTGGCTTGATGTCAGATGTACCTAAAATCACCCCCACAGGACACATACTCCTCCTTGCTGCACTCTGGTTTTGCTCTCTGTTTTAATATGCACAGCTTTCTAGGCAGGGGCATGTGAAGGGTCCCTGTTCCTTAAGCCATTGCTCCAGAAACTCTGACCTTTGTGGTAAGCTCTGAGTTGCACTGTGGTTCATACAGCTGGTACTGATTGCAGAATGAAGGCTAATACAATATTGTAAATAATAGCAACACCTTGCCAGAGGTAGACAGGTTTGTCTTTGAAAAAGTAGGACAAGATAGGACATCAATGAAGGATTTATTTGTATCTTACAGAGGCAAGGTTGCAGGGAGACGTAGTGTCTTCACCCTCCTAGGCAACGAAGCGTTTCAGGGAAACTGTGAGGAACGACTTGCAGACGTGACAGCTTATCATTCTTATTTTTCTAATTATCTGGATTACCTTCAAAAAAGATAATGCTTCTCTCTACACAAGTTGTGTATCTTTTATCTTTACACTGTCGAGTTTGTAACATCACTGCTGTTACACAGAAGATTAAATATCTAGCCAAAACTTCCTTAGCAAAAAGCTATTCACTCAGACTGTTGAATGCATTATAACTGTATCCTATTTACGAAGATTTGAACCAGGGGGTTATAAGAAGGCAGACACTCTGATGATTGTGATTGACAATATGACACAACACCCTGACAAATCTCCTGCTAAGTGGAGTCAGTTCTGCTTCCACACCTATTATCTTAAGACATGCCAGGACAGAACTGGGATTGCCTTCAGCCACATATATGTGATATGCATCTTAAATTACGGGATCAGCTCCTGTGCAATGAGCAGTAATAGAGCAAACATATTACTTGTGAAGCAAACTTAGAGGATATTTGTAACATTGCTTAAATGTGACTTGTAGTCCCTGACAGATTTCACCTGCCAAGGGCTATAAGTGAAACATCAGTGTGCTTTTCAGGTTATAACGAAATTAGATAAAGCAGTGGTCCTGCATTTTCTTCTGTCAGTATCTCGTGATCATTGCTATATGAATGATACAACACCAGAGAATCCTTGTACACAGTCTATTAAAAACTACATTTGCAGATGCAAGAGTGTGTGAAAGGT
Organism: Struthidea cinerea; assembly: GCA_013397865.1. Lineage (NCBI taxonomy): Eukaryota > Metazoa > Chordata > Aves > Passeriformes > Corcoracidae > Struthidea > Struthidea cinerea. The sequence continues at coordinate 379,098 of VZTI01002167.1, read as the reverse complement.
ATATGTGTTTTCTGTTTTGTGTTTCTGTTTTCATAGGCTTGTGCTCCTTTGTATCATTGGAGAACCCTTAAAGACAGCCCTGAGAAGGACCCTGTTGGCACCTGCTATGTAGCAATACAGAACTTCAGTGCCTATGCTGAATATTCACCTTGTCGCAACAGTAAGTATTAATATGAACCATCCTGTGTTGAAGGAAACGATTTTGCACTCAATGTTTTCAATCTTTCAGTCTTCACACCATTTAGTCTTGGCTAAATGAAGGTTACTACGTGTTGTTGCATTGAATGAGGGTGTAAAGAAAAATCAACATTAAACTATATGCCTGCAACTGGATGCCTTTATTATATTATTAATTGAAAGAGGAGAAACTAAGTAAATTGTGTGCAGTTATAGTAATGAGCTATAATTGTTTCCATTTTTATGGCTTTAAAATGTAGCAAACAGATCTAGATAAGAACCAGACAGCATATTAAACCAATTATTCATGCTTACGCTGAGTATAAATGTCTCATCACAAGATCACAATTTGAAGATCAGACCCTGCCTAGAAACACACAAGCCTGTATCACCACTCATGCCAGCATCATCCCCAAGAGCTCATTTGTGAAGAACTTTCAGCATGGAATAAACCAGAAGCACTGCTCTTCCACGCTCTTCTCTGTGCTGTTCTAAGGATGTAGTAGAGACCTCAGGGCCTTGCTTCTTGGGGAATAGGGATAAAACCACATGTATATTTAGAACCAGGTTCAGCTACCTAGAGGTCTGCAGAAAATACCACACATTAGATTATTATCAGGCATTCATCTTGCTCAGCATTCTATGCCTATTGTAGTGGGGCTCTAAATACAGTTGTGTTGTGTCTTCCTTTTAAAGCCTCATCCTTGTCCATGCATGGACAGGTACAGAAAGAAGCTGAATCTGTAAGAAATGGTGACCTTAAGATCTGTTTTATGTACTTACTGATGTCTCACTGGACAAAGGCTTACGTCATTTGAAAAGAGAGCTCAAGTGGCCATTCCTACTATCAGTTTCCTAATCCTGCAGTCTTCTGGCTCTCTGGCACACATAGAATTGCCATAAGATGCATGCCCAACACACTTTGCACAATTATATAAGGATTTGGAGAATAGAAATAAAAGCAGTCAGAAGCAGAAAGGTTGTTTTTCCATGTACCCATCCCGACTCTTTCACTGTGTCAACGTTTTTTGAGAATGCCTTAGTAAACCCTTATTTTTGTATTTATGACAGATCAGACTGTGGTGAGCATTCTACAATCATCTCCAGCTAAATTAAAACTGAGTCCCTGGTAGTTGTTTCAAGGGTCCTTTCTTGGCAGTGAGAGGAGAAATTCCCAAGTAGTAGGTCATATTTTTCAAAATCTTCACAAGGGACTGCATGTTCAGGATCCTGCAGAATGACTTGATTTGCTCTGCTTCTTCTAAAAAACAATACATATTTTCACCTATATTGGCAGTTTTACATTTCATAGCCTTATAGCTCCAGGGGTGTCTGTGTTATCTTCCACATGCACTGTGAAATCAGTAAAATGCTTCTACCTTCATAATTGCAGGCAATGCAGATCCTGAAGGACAAGGTTTTTGTCAAGCAGGTTTCAGCTTAGATTTTTACAAGGTGAGATTCTGCTTCTGAAGTATTTTGACCAAATTTCATTGTGATATATCCCCATGGTTCAAGTGCTGTCTCAGTGATCATGAGTTTATCCCCATGCTGTTGCATAAGGAAAATTTTGTGAAGTTGTTGCAAGTTCTTTCCTCCTTTTCAAGCTTCAAACTTTCTGGTTTCATTAATAAAAAGAAATACTCAATCAGCACCTGTTTATCTCTTTGCAGCATTCCAATCTGACTCAGTCTATCTTAACAGATAATTAGGCAAAAACTTCTGTGTGCTTCTATCTTATTCTGTCCCACTTAAAATGCTTTACTTGACTTTCAGGAAGTAGTGGGGCAGGTACCAACTAGTTTTAAAAAGTTAAAATAGCCCATATAAGGGTACTTTTGGTGGCAGACTAGTCACTGAGTAAAACCATTCTCATGTTGGGGTGAAAGTACTTAAGGGAAAGAACTAGATTTTCTTAAATGCCAAGAGGGTCCAGAAACAATGTTACGGGACAAAGTATAAGCTTTGCACAGTTGTTATCATCTGTGCCATTATTACAGCACCAGGGCCTCAAGTAACTTTAACCATTGCCATTGTTCTGAGCATTCTGCAGCTGTGTTATATAATTCTCTGTATTTGTTTTGTTACAAATAAGCAGCAATTTTTGAAATGTTATGTTGGTGGTAAAATAAATGGCTTTCATCCAAGTGAACATATTTAGGGTGATTTCAACTTTTTTTAACTGTCAATTTTCCTGGACATCCATGCACCTACATCCTTTCCTTGAATATGGCTATTCTCCTTTATCATGATTCTGATATTATTTTGGTCATTTACATTGTTTTTTCCCATGCATGCTTAATTTTGTTGTGTTCTTTTCTTGTGTAATTTTATTTAATTCTGCTTTTTGTAGAATGGAGACCTGATAGTAGGTGGGCCCGGTAGTTTTTATTGGCAAGGTATGTTCATCTGGCTGGTTAACTGGATCTAAGAAGTGAAGCAGAAAGTATCACTGTTCTAGATTTCCACTGTTTTGTCAGTTTAAGATAACTGGTCTCTCATCTTATTTTCAACAAATGTAAATCAAAAGAATTGCTTAACAAGCAACTGAGCATAAAAATAAACCATGAAAATCCAGGATGTAGGTTGTCTAGGAAGTTAAACAAATACAAATAAATATTTTTATGCTGGCATTTTAGTATATTTGCCATTTAATTAATAAGTTGAATTTTTTCCTAGAAATACTGCAGGTTTAAAAATTGCTAATATTTGTACAGCAAATGTACCATTTTAAAAGTTTTTGTTACTGTTTGTTTCTGAACACAAACTTTAATAGCTATCTGCATGTATTTTAAGTTCATTTGTGGCATCACTGTAGGTTCCAAGATGTAGTTTCTCATGTAGATAAACCCTGAAGTGGTTTCAGTAAAGGGTTAAGAGGTTATTTTTGTTTTAACTTGTTCTTATATGTGTTATATAGCTGATTCCCAGCCTCTGCCTACCAGCTTGCCCACTGTCAGCCTCTTTGATGTGTGTTGTTCCATTGCTTTTAAAGGAGAAGATATAATTGATTGTGATTGTAGCAAATTCATAGCTTTGAATTCTCCATTGAGAAATTGTTTTACTTGGTCTACTACATTTATACAGTGCAGTGACTTTAGTTTGAATTAGCACATTGAAATGGGTCTGGAGATGTTTTGGTAGTGGTTCAATAGAGATTCAGTGCCTTGTTGTATTGATTTATGTATACTCTTGAGACTTTCAGGGTAATAAATGGAGAAAGCTTGAGAGAAGTTATCTACTCTTTGCATCTGTGCTGTGTTAGCATCCTTTCTGCTCTGTTCTGGTGTTCTGCTAGCCCTGTTTTATAGAATCTGGCCCTCTTTTAGGTCCCTTTCATTTATGACGCTATTTGAATCCAGGTCAGGTAATCACTGCAAGTATTGCGGACATCGTTGCAAATTATTCCTTCAAGGATATTCTGAGGAAACTGGCACGAGAGAAGCAAACAGGAGTGGCACCACCCTCGTATGATGACAATTACATGGGTAAGCTGAGTTCTATATGAGTTACCAATATGTTCTAAAAGCATGAGTCTTATATAAATATGAAAACAAGCCCTACATTACTATTGTCCCAATTGTGAGAGGATTTGAACATGTTTTGCCTTAAGCACAACAGCAAATTGGTATTTTGCTGGTTACTTCAGTGAGATTATTAACATTCTTAAAATGATGTGCAGCAACAGGGTTTGAAGGTTGAGATCTTAAATGGCTTGTTAGGGTTCTTATTATTTGATCGTAAATAGTTAAGCAGAAATACAAAATTTTCCCATTTATGTATTTTTTCATTGCAAGATGATGGATTGAACTTAATGTAATTAAAAGACAATTTCAGTTTTTATTAGATAAATTCAAATTCAGTTCTGTGGTATTTTGTACAGTACTATACAAATACCCAATTTATTCTCACTGCTATTTAAAAGATACAATTGAAGTAAGCAATAACAAAAGTCAATTTGAAGATATTATGTAATTGATAGAAAAAAGGCTCCTTATCTACTTTTAATTAGTACTGATCTCTAAGAATTTTCATGATACTCACATCTCTGCATGTAAGGCAGGTTTTTCTTCACATAGTTATAGAAAAGATTCAGTGGAATTTGAAAGCTAAGACACGTCCTTGTACTGTTGCCCATAGATCTGAAATTAAAGTCCCTGATACAATCCAAAAGTCTTTCTTTACTCTTACAATAGTAACTATCTCACAGGTATACTAAAGCTCCAAGAGATGCTTTACTGCGTCTTTGGAAATCTGTTTTCCGTATAAAGCTCAACCAGGACACACACCTTGCAATACAATAATGAAGACCTAAATTGTGTTCATAACTATTAGGGCAAAACACCATAGTACCTGCTGTTTTTTTCAGATGAATTAGTAAGTATTAATGATTTAGAAGCTATTTTTTGGAGAAGGAGGATCAATTTCTTATACATTCAAACCTACCATTAATTTAGTGATAATAATGTGACAAACAATTTTCCTTTTTCCACACAGTTTTAGTATACTAATGCTTAGAAAACTTGCATTCAGAGGATCCATTGAAAGGACAGATCTGATGGTCCTTGCATATTTTTTGAAAGAAATTGTTTATCAAGTTTTTTTTTGTTGGTTTTTTTTTTGTTTTTGTTTTTGTTTTAATTAATGTGTAATTAATGTTTAAACAGGATACTCAGTGACTGCTGGGGAATTTACTGGGGATTCTGAACAAGGTAAGAACCTGTGTACTTGAATGAAAACCGTATGGCCATGCACTCACTAAATTCTTCATTTTGGGTCTCTGCACAGGAACATACCTGTTATACATTTGAAACACTGGTGAGACTTAAGCTATCTGTACTCAATATTCTCAATTATTTCCTTAGACAGTGTAACATAACAAAATTAAAGTAACACAAAAGTCTGAATTCCTTAAGGGGTGGCTTTCTTAAGGGGCTGAACAGCTCTGTGGTCCAGACTCACAAAGCCAATAGAGACATAGTACATTACCACAAGTAAACCCAGTTCTCCAGAAGTGCTGCTGCTTAATCCCACTGGAGTTAAAGTTGCCTGTCCTGCATTATGAAGAGTTCAAAAAATAAATAAAAATCCACACAGTTTTGAGCCAAACACTGGAATGTGTAAAAAGAGGTACGCCTGGTAAGGGAAGGCTACATTTTTTGCTTCTTTTTTAATGCATACTCAAGGTCTTATAATGAGTGATCTTTGAATCAGTATGTCGTGTGAATGACTGCCACAAAAATATTGCATAGTTAGCTGAATCGAGATTCATCCTGTGTCATGTTCAGGCCTTCATTAGTACTTCCATTTCCCCTTGACCAAACACATTCAATCAGAGGGGAATATATGATCCCAGTGAGGAACAGAGGAAGGCTAGGTCAGTACAAGAAGGTGGCTGAGGTGCTCTGTTATCTGAAGTTCCTGCTGCTGTCTTCTGATGTGGATATCCTAATGAAGGAAAGTTTAGACCATAAGACTGCAGGCTGGGACTTAGCTTTTTCCTTCTTTTTCTTTTTTACTCATTTGTTCTACTAGTTGTTTAAGATTTCACCACTGAGCAAAATTACTCCTAGAAGGCAGCTAGGTCTGATGTTCTAGCTAGGTGTGATGTTCTTATTCAGTGGATCCCTCCAACGCCACTCACAGAAATTTTCTTATAATGCAGACTGTGCAGAACTTGTCAAGGGTTTACATGGCATCAAGTGAAATAATGGATGAGACAAATTGTTGGTAGGCAAAAAGAAAATAAGTATTTGCAAGAACAGTTCTATTTAGCTTCTGTGCTCTAGTATATGATGCCATAACTAATTCTGGCTCCATCAATCCACAGCTGTCAGGCAGCAAGGTGAATTGTACCAAGAACTTCATTACGCTGTGCTATGCTAAGCAGTGCTAAACAGAAAGAGATCCATGGATGGGTGTATTCAAAAGTCAGAGTGTAACGTTTTGTGCAAGTAAATGCACTGAATGAATGCTGTAGTCTTATGAAATAATGGCATGAAGTGATTTACAGATGACAAATCAAAATCCTAAGGGCTTTGACATATATATATCAAGGAAGGTTTAAGTGGCAAGGGATACACGTTGCATGCTCCACTCAGATTGCAAAGCCAGTTCACTGTTGATCATTTATCCTTTCAGAGCTGGTTGCTGGAGTCCCAAGGGGAGCACAGAACTTCGGCTATGTATGTACCTTCATTTTATAATTTTTACAGTGAGACCTCAATTAAGCTATTTGTAAGGTTAAGTGCTACATTATATTTTCTTTTTCATACAAAACTTTCAAATCAGAGAAAACTGCCGCTGACTTTCACCCTCAGGCTATCTGGGTGGGTTGAAATGCCTTACTGGTTTGGGTTTTGAGTGGTAAGTGCTTAGTCCCTTCTGAAGTCTGTTTTCAATAGGCAGTCACAATTACAATTACATGCTCTGAGTCTGCCTAGTACCCCCATACCCACCAAGTGTTATCAGACCTAAGCTCACTCATAGGTTAGCATGTTTTTGTGCAGTGCTGGTCCACGGTGCAGAGGAGTCCGAGTTCAGATTATTCATACCCAGTGTTTACTTTCAGTGCTGTAAGTGTGTACACTGAAATCCAGATGTAAAGAGTCACGATACACAGTTAGAAGTGAGGAGAAATCGATATACGTTGTGGATACAGCTTTTAACTTGTAGGAAAAAAGTTCCACAACTAACCTGACTGGCAAAAGAGAGCCCAGCCACATTCTCTAGTTTTGCGGACCCCAAATTCCTTGTGTCTCTGGAACTTATTTTTGAAAGTTTTTACGAAAAAGGTGTGTATGTATATATGTTTATATATGTATGTATATACTTCTTTATGTTTTAAGTTCATGTTTTCATGCCTAGTCACTGATTAGCTGATAGTCTGTGATTTGCTGCTGTTCAGTGTCCAGCAAGGAAGGGAAATACTTTTCCTTATTTTTTTCGTGGGGAATCTGAGAGTCATGAAATCTTAGCGATTTGTTCAAGAACATACAGGAAAACTGTGGTGAGACAAAAAAATAATTGTTTTTTTCTTGGCCACTTGGACCGTCTTTCAGTGTGTCAAATTCTTTTGCAGTGATGTCATGCTGTAGCATCTCCATGTGTGCTTGAAACTTTCCGTATTGTTCTGTTACCAGGTCTCAATTATTAATTCTTCCGACTTGACCTTTATCCAGAATTTCACTGGTGAGCAGGTAATGTCAAGCAACTATGTGATGAAATATTGTATCTCTAGAGCATCTAGTTTCATTAACATAGTTTCAAGAATATATAAAATATTCTTTTGTATTAATGACCATAAAAACAAAGAGGATTATCAGTAAAAAACTTTACACATGATATCAGATATGAAAGCCTATCTGTTGTTTTTTATTTTCAGATGGCGTCTTATTTTGGGTACACAGTTGCAGTATCTGATGTTAACAGTGATGGGTAGGTTACCAAATATATTCAGCTCCACTGAAGACTAATAGAAGCAATGCCTGATATTTATTAATGAATGTAGGTTTTCAGGTGCTTCATACCTCAAAATGCTTTTCTTGGCTTCTCTGCTTTTCTAATTTTAATTGCTCACATAGGCTTATCTTTGTGCGGTCACAGTGGCATGAGTACTTGCAGGCCTAGTTTGGGTGAGTTTATGTTCCCAAATTCAAAGCAGTGTGTCAGAGGAGTGTCCAGAGTCCTAGAAAAGAGATCTAGGTAGAAAAACAGTGAATAAACAGCACTAGCTACCACTGGGAAGAGATAGGTGGAAGTCAGAAGTTAATTCTCCCATTCTCATGTACAGGTAAGTCTTCTCATCCATAGCTTCACTTCTCAATTTAAATAGCCTTCCAATGTCATCAGCTCTTCTTTCTTCATTCCAGCACCTGCTGGTTGACCATCCATTTTTATCACCCGAGGGCCAACAAGTGTCTATGTCCAATAGTTGTTATGGCAGGCATTGTGTGTGTCAGAGGGAGAATGACGCTCTCCTCCCAGGGTCATGATACCTGGGGATCATGGGATGATATCCCTAGGATACTTGGGGGTTTCAGGCTCTGTTGAACAAAACACTTCTTAACTTTCAAGTCATGTAAAGTCTGATTAAATATTTTAGAAGAAGGGGACTTTAGTCAGAGAATATTGATAATAGCTATCTAGCAAGGACATAAAAATCCCTGAATCTTGCAGCCTTGGAAGTCTGCACAAAGATGAGCCAGGACGATATTTGGAGATGCAGTGTACTCTTGCTTGTTGCAAAATGTCTCAGATGTGTCTGCTTTGTATTTTTTTCTTGTAATCATTTCTTATTGGGTGCTTTAACATAGTGCATGAAATAATTTTTCTGGGCAAAGTCATTGCTTCTTATCAGTGACTAGTAACCCTTTAAAGACTGAGGAATACAAGAAAAGAGAAAAGTAACAAGGTGGTAAAGTGTTATTGCAGCTACATAAAAAAACAACAACAAAACAGAAGCTTCAACAGTTTCCATGGTGGGTTCATAGTACTCAAATCTTTCCAAGTTTCTGATACCAAATTTTGTCATAGTATCACAACTTTTGAAAATTTCTGGTTTTATGATATACAGAATCAGAATTAATTTAGTCCTACTGATGTATTACAAATGTGAAAGAGTGGACAAACATTAATCTAAGGTGTAATTGGCACTCATTAGACTTTCAGGGAACTTATTATTTAACTTCTCACTGAACCGAACTATTTCCTGTGCAGGTTATTTCCTGTTAACCATAGGGTTACTTGGCAGGTCTCATATTTTCTGTGTACCTCTAAAACCACTGTTTATGGCAATAGTATAATCAAACTGCTGTTGAGGCCTGTGTGGTCTCCCGGTCTATATCTTAAAAGAAATCTAAAGACTCTTCCTGAGATCCAAACATCCCACAGAAAACAAAACACAAAAAGCTCTACTTGATAAACATGTCTGATTAGATATGTAGTCTGTCTTTGCTGCTTTGCATATATAGTCAATAGAAATATTTATCTGTAAGGAAGAGTAAAAGAGAGGAAAAAAAGCAAAAGGGAAATTAACACTTCAGATTCACTTAAGCATTTTATTCAGATAAAGATAAGGACGTGGTGATGGCCTTAACAGTATGAGAAACCTGATTAAGTTATTTGCTGAAAAAATTAATACAAGATTATTAGGAATGGTGCTTTGCTGTAATAAAACTCATTATATGGCTCAAAGATTAGGCTCATTTTAGGAAAAAAAGCTCTGTAGACCTGGCCCAGCAGTTCTGTGGGTGTTCCAAAGTCACTCGAGCAGTTTTATCTGTACCACATCAGGATTGTAGGCAGAACAGGGAAATTGAGGATATGGTTTGAACTACCCTTTAGTTGCCCATTGCTAATAATAAGAAATCCACAATGAAACTTAACAAATCAAGCTTTGCCATCAACTTACAGGCTACATTCCTAGTAAAGAGAGAAAAAGAGAACACTTTCAATTTAGGCTGAAAACAGTCCAGTAAAAATAGTGAAATAAACTGTTTACTGGGTTTTTTATTTGGCCTATATCAAAGCTTTCCATAGTCATACTTTGACCTCTTGACATTTCCCATATTCCTTCTTTTTATTACTCTGCAGGATACAAAGGAATGGCACACAGTCTCAGCAGGTGGTCAGCTTTGTGCTTTTTAAAGATTTTTTTTTAGATCAGAAGGGAAGTAATACTGACTGGTTACTTTTCTGTGTTGGAGAAAAAATTAATGTATAATTTATGTTAACTCTAGCATCTTAGTGCAGTAATGAAATCTAATGAACCAGTTCAAAGTACTCCTGCAAACTGAACTGCATTTCATGGTTTAGTATTACTGTCCAGGGGCTTTTGCTTTTATTTACTCTTACGGCTTTTTAGAAGCAATCACATCAAACTGAATTTAACTCAGAATTCTCAATTTTGTAAATACAAACTCCTACAATTTAAAAGACCAATTGAAATATCCTCCTTCACCAACAAAAATGCATAATACTAATCACATAGGTACTGAGAACCCAACAAGTACACACTCCCCCATGCACTCTTGACTGCTTGTTACCTAAATAATTAAATTGTAGAAGCTGGGAGGCAAAACTGAGTATAAAGTATGGTAAGCAGCAATTGTTTGCTTATTTTACCCGCTTGAAGAGGAACCAGAAAAAAGTAAATGAGGATCAGAGAGAGTTGTGTAGCTGAGAAATCCTTCCTTTCTAGCTATAGCACTGCTGTGACAGCACAAAAACCCAAACTCTAATTCCTAACCTCTAGATTTGCCTAAGGGAGAGCTCCCTCTTGCAGAGGACTTGCTGAAGCAGCATGCTTTGACCTACAGAACTCAGCTCTGAAAGGGAAAAATTTCTGAGGGTGAGGAGGGGAAGGCCTTGGTGGGGGCTGTACATGTGAAGACCTGGAGGGAAGGCAAACTAAGTGCTGTGGGTGTTCCAGGTGGCTCTGCTGCCCATAACTGGTTTAGAAATAGGTCAGTGTATTAGATGACTGCCTTTCTTCTTCCATCAGAGGATGAGCCCTCTTAGCTACTAGGTTCTGGTCCCTGCTGCCTGGACTGTTGATGCATTTTATACAGTCATTGTCATTTATTTTAGCAAAGTTGAAATTTTACCAGAAAAATAACTCAGCACTGTGCACTTCTAGCTGAGATGCTGTGCTCCCCTGTTGAACAAGATACAGCTCCTGTCTGCTTGCTTTCTGTCTCACGTGGTCAATCTTGTGTTCTGGGTTAGGCTTCTGCTTAGAGAATTTTAGTACACAATAGATAGTCTGCCTCTCTATTTTCACCATTTTAGGCAGTCTGGATATTGCTCTATAGACCAGGGTTTTAAAGGTATCTGGGTATCTATTTATTTTACATCAATGTACTGGGAGCTTTCTGATTCTCAATGATTTGGTTCCTTATCACCTCTAAAAATTATCTTCCTTCAGTCTTAAAATTGCTCATTTGTGAAATATTCAAGGGAGCCAAGCTCATCTTTTATTTCATGGTTTCTACAGCACTTAACTCTATGGGGTCCCAATGTACTGGGACTATCTGGACTGTGAGGTACTAAAATAGTAATTGATGATAGTGCTACTGTGTAATGCTTTTAGTACATGTCATATGTAAAATAACTTATTTTTAAAAGAGCACTCATAATTTGTTTTTGTTGTTGCTATTGTTTCATGGCAACCATTTCAGCTGATATTCTGTCCTAACCACAAAAATCTTCCATTAGTAGAGGAAGACTTTTGATGTTTAGTGTGAAAGGAAAATCCCACCTTTGATGTCAAGTCAGCATCTGCTTCCTTCAGTTTTTAGTTATTTATGCCATAGGGTAAAATCTAACATAAAAAATAGGACAGCTATAACAAACTGACCTGACATTTGGAATTACTCTTTCCTTTATGGAAACATGCTATAAAACTTAGTAGAAAAATAACATTCCTAGAAGTGTTTTGTCACAACTTATAGAATGTGTAATTTTTTTCCTAGATTAAATATTCTGTGCTAAATTCTATGCTATCTTAGAATCATACTATATATCTATAGTAAAATAGTAACTGAGGTACTGCTGAATCACACTGATTTTTTTTTCTATAAGGATTGGGGAAAACAATGTAGTGCAATTTTACTATTTCGTTTGCTAATAGATAAACCTTCATGTTGGAAATATGATGAATTGAGAGTAGAAAGTTTTCTATGAGCTTTCAAAAGTTTGAAAAAACTTTCACATTAGAGCAAGAGAATATGTTTTCCAAATTAAATATTGTGGGATCAAGTAGTCCTAGTTATTTTCAGTAACAGACTTCCTTAATACAGATGATCGATGTCCACTGAATATAATGCACATTATTTTATTATATGGCCTTGAGCAACCTTCAGCAGTTAATCTGATACTATCGTTTCATATCTCAGAATAATCCACTAAGAATACTTCTGCTTGTTATGATTCTATCACACTTATTTTTATTCTGCACAGTTCATAAAAGGGTCTTTTTATTCCCTCTAAATAAGTGCTGGTAATGTGTTTTGAAACATGACTATTTAGAACAACAACATGCAAAATATGCTTTGATTAGTCAGTGTTCTTTTACTGATTCTTCTTGGAGTAGCATAATGGACAGAAAGTATTTTCCCTCTAAGCATCTTATTTTTGTGATATGATTATGTACTTTCTCTTTAATACTCAGTACAGAAAATTATATGAGCACTGCAGCTACCTGTGTACCTAATATTGAACAGAAGTGTTTTCAGAAATGGAGCTTTGGCTTTGTCTCCCAGCTTCTATTTGAAGAAGTGATGAGGCATTCTCTATTAATTGATGCTCTACTTGTGTTTCATGTATGTTACTCAAAAATCTGCTGTAAAATGGCAGGTTTTTTTCTCTTTTGGTCACTTACTGATGTATAAGTTGCAAAAACTAGATTTTATACTAAAATTTGTCTCTCACTTGCACTGTTAGCAGAACAGATCTACAGAATTTGTTCTAGTAACACAGATTACCTCTTAGATTCCTGACTTCAGCATCGTTAATTGCAAAGTATAAGTTTTCAGTTTCTATTGTGAGCATAAATTGAAGTGCAAGAAATTCCATCTAAACCTAGAAAGAAACATTTTTGCTGTGATGGTGATCAGACACTGGAATTAGTTGCCCGGAGAGGTTGTGGAGTCTCCATGCATGAAGATGTTTGAAACTGGACTGGGTATAGCTGTGGACAGCCTTCCCTAACTGACTGTGCTTTGACCAAGTGTTTGGGCTAGGACTCCAGAAGTGCCTTCTTACCTCAGTTAGTCTGACTGTATGACAATTATCAGCTTCCTGTTTAGAAAATGTATAAACTGTGTTGTTTACACTCAGTCTCTCAGTGACACTGTTCTTTGTTTGACTGTTCCAGATTAGATGATATCTTAGTTGGTGCCCCTCTTTTTATGGAACGAGAATTTGAGAGCAAGCCTAAAGAAGTTGGGCAAGTTTATCTGTACCTGCAAGAAAGTGCATTCCTCTTCCAAGATGCACAAATTCTGACAGGCACTGAAGTGTTTGGTAGATTTGGCAGCGCAATCACACACCTTGGAGATCTCAATCAAGACGGATATAATGGTAATTTCTATGTAATGTAGTATGTCTCTGTCTAACATTGAAATAAAAATGCCTGAACAGCAAGTATCAAGGGTCTGTGCAGTGCTGGAAAGGGCTTTCTACGAGGTAACCACCTTTGAAATTCATGAGAATTAACACTAATGCTAATGAAACTGACATTGAGATCCAAATCATGGAAAGCTGATCGATAAGTCATATTGACTACGGTGTGATTTTTTTACTAAATATTAGTATGTTTATTTGAATAAAAATATCTTTTGTTTTATAACTGTAATAACATTTCATTACTTAGTTAAGATGTTTCATTTTTTTGAAAGCAGACTTCTTCTCTCCTCAAATGCTTGGAAGAGTTTGATAATTGAATGAGGCTCAGTACATGGAGCATTTTGTCAACAATGAAAGAATTGAGCAAGTACAGAAGTACTATTTTGGAATCAGCTTTCCACTGGTACTTAAGTACTAAAAGACACAGGTGCATAATGGGTTCTTTCTCAAATGCTTATAGCACATGCACACAACAAAATGTTCATGTAAGTTAACTGGCAGCCTACATTCAAGAAAACAGTACAACTAAACTAACTGCTTAATTACCTGAGATAGCTAGAATACCTTGAGCACCTAGACTTAGTCTCCTCGATGTGGTCAGTAGCACCTTGCTTTTCCCTGCATGCATTTTCTTACTTCTTACTTCCAGGATGTTAGGGATCTTCAAAGCAGGTATCTCTGCATCTAAAATACCAAGAACTTTCTCCTGGAGGAGCTGTTTTGCACAGTAGCCTTAGAATAGTTGTCCCACTGAGTGGACTTTGCTCCTCCTTAACTTGAGGGCTGTTTTTCACAATGTTCTAGCCACTAGATTCTAGGGCAATGTCCTCATTGTGTGGCTGCTGTGCAAGGGATCAGTCATGTCAGGAGTCATAGAATTGCATTGGGGTTCAGAGCGCACAAAATATGAATACCATCCTGTGGGTAGAAGCCATTGGATTGTGACTGCTGAGAGTATCTTCACTGGCTTGTCCTGGAATCTCACCATTGAGTTCAGCACAGCTGAACCTCATGGTGGAAAATTCCTGTTTCCTACCTGTTAGCAACAGCAGATACCCTCAGCTACTCTGGGCAGGCAGTGTTGGTCTCCCTTCTCTCCAGAATTCAGATGAGGCAGGCAGGAGACATTTCTGCTTTTCTCTGTCACTGTAGAAAGACTTAGAAGACTCTAGAGCCAAAGTCTTCTGCGTCATAACTGAATATGAGCTTTGGTGCATGTCTGCCTTTAGAGTGAAGCTACAGAGTCCAGGTGCTCAATTCAAGTTTAATAAAGAAGTCCAGCACCAGCTCCTAGATCAGAACCCAAAAATGAGAGCTATAGATACGTATCCTGTATTGTTTCCTATTGACTAGCTCAGCTAGTGCAGCTGTTGAATCTCAGTCTAGACATGACTGTCTCCACATCCCATGCACAGAAACAAAGAAGAGCACTGCGGGTTCTGCTTCTTGGATATGGCACCTCATTTTTAAGGATTGAAGTGTTTAATTCCATAAGACCTCCTCTGAAATTCCTGACTCAGTACTATTCCTATTTCTCAATAAGATGATGAATTGGTTTAGATGAAGACATGATATTCCATTGTTCTCTTTTACATTCTAAAGCACTGGATGTTTGAGGGGTTGAAGTTTTTTGTCTATGTAGAATATGTTATCTGGAAAAAGAAAATTAGTTTTACCTAACAGCTGCTCCTTATTAACTAGGTGATAGAGGAAATCAAGAAAAATTTGTGGCTGTTTAAAAATATGAAAGTAGAAGCAGGAATTCATTAGATCTTGGTTTATTAAAGCTAATTAACTGCCCTGGAAATATGTAGAGGAATTCAGTGTGGACTGGCTATTTAGTGTAATTCAATAACCTCTTCATAGGATTACTTTATAAGCTTTTGTCATGAAAGTTTGACACAGAAAAGACACTGCAAACATTTTGTATATTTGCCTTTAAACTAGAATACATACAGAAGTAAAGAATGTTGACGTTCTTGCATGTTTGTAGCAGAAGCCATTTGTGTCTGTTTTCCTGCAGGGAATTAATTTATAATTGTGTCCATTCTTTTTATTCTTTTTTTTTTTTTTT